>CAKNWW010334837.1:0-18081 GCA_932074435.1 Andricus kollari
ACAAATATTCATCGACACTTTTAAAGATCAATATATTCAAAATTTTTAACTTTTGAAAAGGGTTAGAGGTATAATGGAGAGTCGCAATCTATTGTATTGGATGTCGATTAGAATAAAAAACATTATTCTCCTTTAAACTGATGAATAGTTTCATGTTTATAACAATTCACTCTTGAAACCATTCTTTTCATGTAAAATGTCATTCTTCCATATAAAAACTTTTCTCTTAAATTTAAAAATAATTTCTCGTTATAATTATAAAACTAAAAAAATAATTATTAAAGGTAAAGGACACATGTATTAAAGATATTTTTATGTGGGTGGTGACAGTAAGAATCCCAAGATAATAAGCCGGAAAGAAAAGGTTCCCGCATATTAGTCCGAAAAAACAAAAAAAAATGCCACATTTTTAACAACTGTGAACAAAAAAACAACATATCAACACAGAACATTTTGTTTTGCACATCTACATACCAATATCATCAAAATTCAAAAATGAAATTTGCTTATTTTTCTCATTTTTTAATTATTGATAACTAAAAAAACATTAGTATGACTTCGCAAATTTTATTTTTTAATTATCATGGAAAAAAATGTAGTTCAAACGTAAAAATACTGAAAAATCGAATCAATAAAACTGAAATATATTTGAATAAAGTAATTTTTTTTTTGAAATATCCAACTGCAATGAAATCATGAGTTTCAGGTGCCATATCCAAGTTTTAAACACTTAAGAAAGTTTAAGAACTTTTTCTGCTATTAATTCCACATATTTTCATTTCAAATAAGGTAAAGAACCCAGTAGTCGGACACAGTTGAAAATAAGACCAATACTCGGACATGCAACGTTACTAATGATTATTTGTCATACATTTTCATGAAGAGTAAAAATAAAAATTATCAATTATTCTTTAAATTCTTGACTACTTAATAGTATTAAGTATTTAAAAATCCAGGACTTTACTAATCAAAAAAAAAAAAATCTGGCGTGAATTCTTAACATGAGTACTGACTTAGCTAACATTGAATAAAAAAAGTTCGACACTAAAATGTTATAAATAGTATTTCTAACGATAGTTCGAATATTTTTCAATAGAATTAGAAGGTGTTCTGGTAAAAATAATATTTATTAAGTTTATAATTACGTGTCCTGAATTACCACTCAATTTTGTGAATAGCACGCAGTAGTGGGACAACCTGGCGCTATGTCCGTAAACATCGCTTTATTCTGACTCGCGTAAACATGTAAGCCTTTAGCGGTACGTGACTGCCTTGCATCGATTTCAAGTGAAAAAAGTGCAATGTTATTAATCCCACAACACCGAGAAAATTACAATTAAGTCTATGTAGCGGCAATAATTCATGTCGATGTCAAGTTAACCTCTAAATTTGTATTGCTTGTTTAAGTGTATCAAACTTTTTCTACAAGAATAAAACTGAAATTATTAATTTCTCAAAGCTGAGATGTTTAAGAATATTAATTTATTCTATTTGAAGTATTTCTTAGACTATAACATACTTTTTTTCTTAAAAGATTCTATTATAAACTAGTATTTAATTTTTTAAATTGCATTTGAACATTAATTATTTTGTTTGTAGTACTTGTTATAAGTTCACGTGCTGCACAATTAGGTTGGAATAGTATTTTCGTTATATTACATAAGCAATAAAACGAAAACACAGTTCTAATCTAATTATGATACAGAAAATAACTAATTTATATTTTAGTATTACCTTTCAAATTAATTTATTTCATTTCTGTGCTCGAAAATTTGAATTCATATTTTTATTGGTATTGAAAATGTAAGTATTCGTTATTGACCCGATTCTGGTCTATCCGTGTCCCGCTATACCCACCATCTCCGAAAGTCCGTCCCGATAATGGGCTTTTTATTTTCATCAATAAAAAATGTTTTTTTTTAGATAAGTAAATGTTTTTCAAATATTTTGTTTTAAATCAAGTCAAAAGTGTTCAGCCTTTGTATTAAAATCACAAGTTTTATCAAATTATTAAAATTTCTTCAGGAAAGAGGACTTATATTTCTTAAGTTTTAATATGTGTCCGGCTGCTGGGTTCTTTACCTTAGGCCCTAAAAATCTGTTTAATTGCAAGGTCAAATGTTACATCAATTATAAATTTCAAACCTCTGTCAAAATAATCCTTTTTCATTAGCGCCGTATTCGGAGTACCAACAATCTTAATTCAGCTATGTTTTAATCATTAATTAACTAACTCATCTTAATTCACCTTATTTCACCTTTGTTTTAACGATTTATTTGTGTAATTTATTGATAATAATAATTATAATAAATTCTGCTTTGAATCTTTACTTTAAACATTTCACCTTCAATTTGAGCCATCCTTGGAAAAATCGAACTAAAAGAAAGCCGAGAAGAAAGCATGCAACCGACTAAGGTGTTTTTAAGCTGCCATGGTCCCATCGACGTTGTGAACTGACATCGGCAGCGGGCGAAAAGCCAACTGTCGGCCCAATTCTGGCCCAACTTTCGGCAGACCATCGGATGAACTATGGCAGATTGGTCGGTACGAACGCACGAATGCGGTCGGTCTGACTCTGGATACAGCAGTCGGTTAGTCACAAACCAACGTGATGCACCCGACGGTAGGTCTAACTTTGGCTCGAGTATGAGCAGACCGTCGGATAAACCCTCGTTCGTTGTTACAAAAAGGCCGTGAAAGTAGGGTCGGTCCGACTCTGCATAACATTGGCTTGTACAAGTCAGCATGATGCACCCGACGGTCGGTCAAACGTCGGCCAAAATATGGGCCGGCCGTCGGATATACTAGAGTTCATTTTTTCAAAACGATCGAAATTTGGGTGCGAATAGCTGGATTTTTTTGTATACATATCCATATTCGTACCGAAATTTCGATACACGTAGACACTTCCTTTTTTTTTAAGAAAAAAAATTCTAAGCTCCATCTTTATGATAAATTGTAAATGTTCCGAAAAAATGTACATTTGATGTAAATGGTTATCGTTTTAAAATAGTCTGAATCACCTAAAAAGCAAAACGTTACACGAGAGCTTAAGAAAATTTGTTGTGAACAAAATTGTCACAATACGCGATACAATTTCTAAGTTCCGTCGATGCAAATTTTAAATGCTCATTAAAATTTACATTTTATGTCATTATCAAAAGTTGTAAAATGGCCTAAAACGCAAAAAAACAAAATATTGCACGAAGAAAAATTAGTCAAAGTGGGCGCCAGAAAAAAAAATTTGATGAACAAAATTTTTGAAAAAATTGGTTAAAAAAAAATTTTTCATAAGAAATTTTTGAAACAAATTTTTTAGACATAAAATTGTTTGAAGAAAAATTGTATAAAAAAGAAATTTGTTGAGAAAAAATTTAAGGGTGTCAGCCCGGGGCTACGAAACCCTAAGAATTGTAATCCGTTTATATTATTTATTTAAAAATTATTTCAGTTATATTATATATGTCGTATAATAATACAAAAATTAACGAGAAAAAAGAGTTAAAAATTGTTTTGTTTTTTTCAAGAGCTTTGAGCTGTGGCTTATAAGGATGATTTTTTCATTGACTTTCAAGTCTGTATGTATAGAGTAACTCCCGACTGCTAGGCGATAGATTCATGTATAGATGTAGGTTCGAAACCCCGTAGCGCTAGAAATTTTATTTGTAATATAATATTTAAAAATGTAATGTATGTATTCATTCTAAGCAGGACCATTAACATTTGTAGTCGAAATACTAGCAATCAATTATTATTTATTTTTGAATACCTATTTTGTGTATTTCCACCTGTGTATTACGAATCTGCAAAAATCAAAGTCGGCCCCACATTGTTGTCCAAGGTTGGGCCGACATCATCTTAATAGATGGCCCATATATGGGAACAAATGTCGGGCCGACGTTGAGAAGTCAAAGGCGGTTGACCGTTATCATTTAGCTGGTTGGCTCGACCAGTGGCGCACAACGTTGGACCGACCATCCGACGGTTGGTCCGAACGTGGGCCAATGGTCAATTCGCACCTGGGTACAGCAAATTTTATTATCTAATGCACATCTACATGTCAATAACTTCAATTTGAGTCATAAAACGAAATTTCCTCATTTTGTACACACTGATAATAGATAGGATAGAATAGAATAGGATAGAATAGGATAGGATAGTATAGGATGAGATAGGATAGGATAGGGTAGGATAGAATAAGATAAGTTAAGAAGAAAAAGTATGTTGTAAAAACTCGCGAGCTTGTAAAGATCTAGTCACGATAGACGCTGTTGTCATGACGCAAGCTCGTAAACATCAAAGAAACTTGCACATAGTATACATTGAATTGACTACAAGCAAACGTTTCCTTCCGTACCGCATGAGAATTTGCGTAAAGTCTTAAAAATTTACAAAATCTGCCCACGCATATCGACTTTTGAAGTTGTGCGATGATTCTTTAGCGTACAAGAATGAAGTATTTTGATCATGGACACCCAAGGATAACTAGATCAATACGCATGACAACGGGTATCTTTCAAGGAGACTCCTCCAGTGCACTACGGTTCTGTTTAGCGTTGAACCCATTGTGCAAAACACCAAATAGCATATCTCATGGGTTCCGAATACATGATAATGAGGATGGTTATCAACTTACCCATCTTCTATACATGGATGACCTGAAGCTATACGCTAGTTCAGACTACAAGCTGCAGCAAGTATTCGATGTCACAAAGCAGTTATATAATGATATCCACACAGAGTTCCGAATATATAAATGCAGAACAGTGCATTTAACCAGAGGAGAATTAGGGACCACACAGTAACAAAAATATTCAAAATGATACCGAAATCAATATCATTTTGGTATGCAACAAAAATGATACCGAAATCAAGAGCATTTTGATGGGCGGGAATAAATGATCGACTTTTGAGATCATAATGATCTGATTCTGGATCATGTATCAAATCAAAACAAGATAGCCGACGTTCCTGGAGTAATTTCGCTCATATGCGAGCTTTTAATGGTTTCTTAGTTAAGTGTAGTTGAAACTTACGCGGGGTTGAATATAATTTTTAGGTTAGTTCGTTGTGATATGGGTGTGAAAAATTGGCGGCCATTTTTTCCAGTTTGAGAAATGGCCATGAAAGCTCGTCAAAGTGATCCGAGCGGACAGTTCATTATAATCTCGATAGTCAAATGATCGTTGGAGCAAAATGCACTGCAACAAAAATAATCCCTTTTTTTTACTGTGAAGAGCCAGAGAACGAGTTTGAGAATGACATCGAGGCAATGGCTGAGGGCGTGTCATATAAATATCTGGGTATTCTCGAATCTAAGGGTATTCAGCATACGATAGTGAAGAAAAGCCTTATGACTGCCTCCACTATAAGACTCAGACTGATTCATAAACACGTGTTTCATCAAGAAGTGGTTGAATAGTGCCGATTATGTGGAGATGCCAATGAATCCATCGAGCTACATAATCGACATTGTTTGTCCACTTAACCGGAATTTGCAGGCAATCTATACAACCAAGATCCACAAGCATATAGCGAGCTAAGCATCAAGTAAAGACAATATGGAGGAATGTGAAACATGCATCTATTCATTCTATTGTGATTTCGGGTCCAGGCAATGTGCACGCAAGATGCGCTGAACATCTTCGACATTTAGGAGTCAGTAGGATACTGGCAGCAACTCAGAAGGCGGTTTTATTTAACACCTGTCGCATTGTAAGAAACTTCCTGGAACATTAGGAAGCAAGCGACTAAAAACCTATTGAGTGATACCTACATGGTAGCTCTGAGAAAGCAGCTGTGTAAACATAACAGCGGTAAAAGAAGAACTGCAAAGTACACCGGGCTCCTAATTTTTTACCTACAACATCATCGCAAAAGAGTTGAAACATCGTATTAAATTAATTTATAACATCCTTATCTCATTAGGTATTTAACTTAGTTCGTGACTGATGGTGAAAAAACGGAGAACAAGTTAAAAAAAATAAGATAAGATAATAATAAGATGGTAGCTCTAAGAAAGCATCTAAAGGCGACTAATCTCACCTTCAATGCTCGCAACCGTTGTGTAAGAACAACAGCGGTAAAAGACGAAATCCAAAATACACCATGCTCCTAATTATGTGCCTACTACAGGATCATCGCAAGAGATTTCAAACATCGTACTAAATTAATTCATAATATCCTGATCTCATCAGACACTTGACTTAGTCCGTAGCTGATGATGAAAAATCGGGTTTACCCGAGAACACGTTTTTACAAAAAATAATAATATAATAATTGGGCGCGGATTAATAGAAATGAAGTTATTATCATTGTTTACTTTTTCAAAAATTACTTTTTAAAAATATCTCGAAAAATATTAATCTGCGATAAAAATGTTGTACATACAAGTTGTAGATTTCATTGAATTACACTTATTCTGTTTTTACAACACTCTTTTCCTTAAATTAAAATTTTTCAAAAAAAATGACAAAAACTAATTTTCAGATGTTCCTTTAAAAAGGTTATAAATTTGGTCAAATATTAGTTAATTTTAACGGGTGGCCCTTGAAAAGGGAGTTGACATATATTTTGTAGGGCACAGTGAAATAAATGCTTGGGGATTATTAGCCATATGATTATGATTCAGAATTTCTTAGTCCAACCAATTACCTCAATCTGGGCATTGGTTGGGCAGAGCGTTACAACCCAGATAGTAGCCCAGCTAGACAGTTGCCGGGGTTCCCAGTTGGGGCCCAACTAGTAACTGGCAATCGGGCCAGACCCAGTCTGGCCCTAGTCGACTTTTCCACACAGGAGGTACAATAAGATGCCTAATAACACAATTTTTCGCTTGAAATAGATCTAAAAATTTGATTACGAACTGTTTTTAATAGGACACACACTTTTTTAAATTATAAAAACAAGACAATGAAAATACGTCTATTTGAATATTAATGCACATTATAAATTGTAATAAAATACATTTATTGAAATGATAGATACATTTTTCAGACTCATTATTCGAAGTCACTCGACGGGTAATTTAATCAGCTTTAAGGGGATTTTAAAAAAGTTTCTTGCTCTTTTTTTGAACGAGTAATTCAACGGTAGTGTATAGCACTTAAAATCCGTTAAAATCCCTTAAAATCCTTTGCAATCTTTGAGAATCCTTAAAAATCCCTCAAGCTCTCTCAAAATCCCCCAAAAATCTTCGGAATTTCATTAAAATCCCCGATTGTCCTTCAAAGTTCGTGAGAAAATTCGGTGTCACAAGAAATCCTTTGAAATCTTTCGAAATTCCGTGACTTATTTTAAAATATTTCGAAATTTTTTTCAATTCCTTGAAATCCGAGGAAATCCCTCTTAATTCCTTAAAATCCCTGAAGATGCGACCAAATCAATCAGTATCTCTTGAAAACTAGTAAAATCACTGGAAATCTGATTAAACTCACTTAAAACAGTTAGATTCCCACATTCAGCGCACTGGCTTGGTGTGTTCACGAAGTGTACGATGTGCGTGTGTGTGTTTATTATTCGAAATCGACCAGCGACCATCGAGCGACAGACTACTTGACACGAGCCCCTTCGCGAGGAGATCGCTAACTCTTTTCCGAGTCTTCTAAAAGTCTACTAGAGACATCCAAGAAATTTTACCCTCGACATGGAGCCGCTTCCTTGAAAGGTAAGCTAGCCTCCTTTGAAGGGAACCATCGGGGGACCCACAGTTTAAAATAGGTTCCATACATTTTATGGAATTTTCGGCAATAATTAATATTGTATAGAATTCATTAATAATTTATTATGTCATGTAGAACGGTCTGCTTGTTCATTTTATTGCAAAAACTCGAACTGTCAAAAAATAAATTTGATATCATACAGAGAGCAACTCTAAACTGATTTTTATACGGAATAACAGTAAACTGATTTTTTAAAAGTCAGCTTTTCATCAAAATACATGAATTTGCAAACAAATAGTTGAATTTTCAATAAAATAGTCAAAATTTCAAACAAAGAGATGAATTTCTAACTAAAACGATGAATTTTCCAACAAAAAAGACGAATTTTAACGAATGAAGATTTTTCATTTAAGAAAGAAAATAGAAGTTCATGCAAATTCTTTTCCCTTCAAATCAAATCCTTTGAAAATTAAGATTCTTTCTGAAATTGTACTAGATAATATCTCCAAACTCTTAAAATCTTTTGAAATCTGTAAAATCTCTCGTAATCATTTGCAATCGTTTGAAATACCATACAATTTTTGTAATCCCTTGAAATATTTTGAAACTCCTTGAGATATCCGTCAAAGATAAAGAATCATGTTAAATTTTTTAACTATTGTGTAATTATTTAAAATACTTTGTAGTCCTTTGAAATTGTACCTTAAAATTCCTTGAAATCTGTTGAAATACTTTCAGATCATTAAAATCTTTTTAAACCCCGTGTAATCTCGTTTATGGTGAAAAGAATTGATATACATTGTATATATTGAGCAAAAATATAAAATCTTACCTGAGAAGGGGGGAGGGGAGCGGGTCATAACATTCTTACGAATTCAAACAATCCGGTGGGAGGAGGTATAAAATTTCCACATACATGCTTGCGTAATTATTAATGGACGTTCCCCAAACTGCGCCAAAAATCCTTTTGGGACTTTCAACTGGAATGAAAAAGGATTCCTTAGGCCAAATATCAAGGCAATATTCTTGAGTGCCCTTTCCGAAAATATATCCTAATTATTAATTAGTCATTGACTTTTGTCACTTTCGAGCCTATATAATGAAAACAATTTCCAAACGGGACCATATCTTTTGAATGAAAAGGTCGAAGATGTAAAATACATGAAGCACCAGACTCTATTGAAAACCGCGTATCCGAGCCCAACTATATTCCAAATACCATCGAAATTCAATGAAAAGCTATGACGAGAGAGGCAAGGCAAATCAATGGCTTACGAGTAATTCTGGAAAAGCTTTGAGGCTAACCGAAAGCCAATTGGTACAGTTGTAGAAAACTTTGGACAAGCTATAACAGTGTGTGCTAGTTAGGGAACTTGGCACGAAGGATTCATTATAATAAGAAAATAATGAAGACAAACGAATGTGAGAATCAACCTCACGAGCTTCTCATGGCGGAATTAAGCTCCTATGGCATTCCGTCGCTAAAACCATTTCCGATTCCAATATAAATTTAAATATCGCCTATTGTTTTGCCCTCCGGGGCTCAATGTTGGTCGAAAATGGTGAAATTCCACAAACCATCGTAGAGGCATGATCTAGAATCCTGCTCTCTTCTTTGTGCATATTAGGATGGTTCGAAAATGCTTTGGAATTTTTGAACTGGAACTTCTTTTAGGAAGCGAGTGAATGGAAAAAAAAGACCGAACGAACGCATATCTCTCTGTCTGTCTCTTACAAGTATACTTTGTATAGTATATACCTTCTCTCTCTATTCACGTTTCCTTTTTACGCGGCGATTCTCAATTGCTCTAAAGACTCCTCTTCGATGTCCCCACTACTGCCACGCTAAGCAAAACATCTATATGATCTCTTTCTCCCCCCCCCCACCCTCTCGTCTCTCTCTCTCACACTTTTCTCTCTCTTTCTCTGCACTCTCTTACTATGCGATCTCCTCGAAACTTATGAGTATTCCTCACGAAAAATGTAAATGTTAATCCACCAAAGTGTCACTCCTGCCGTGTGGCCCCATTCCCAACACTGTTTATTTTATTTTCATACATATCGCCCCGAAATTAGTTCGAAGAAAATAAATCTTTTCAAAATGATATTTAGAGGCCGCAAGTCCCATGAAGTTTAACACGTATTTCCCATAAGAAAAGAAGACCTTTTTGTAAATGTTATTAAGATTCGTCTATATTAGGTGAATCTAGTTTAAACTCAACATTTCTCTTCATAATTTACCATAGAATACGAATAAGCTTATTTTTTAAATACCACCCCCATAAGTCTGTTTTATAGTGTCCCAGAAAAACACCATAAGTGAAAAATTGTGTTTTGCTAGTTTTTAGCGCTAATTATGACTTTCTTGCAGTTTTTAAAATACAAATTGTTTATAATACATAAAGCATTGCATAAACTCGCAGTGTTTTCCGAATTTTTCAACTTATTTCCAACTTTGTAATTAGAATCAGGCAATAGTTAATTCAAGTTAACAAACATAATTGTTTAAACAATTTATATGTAACATTTTGAACACGTTATATTTTATAAACGGAATGAAACAATTTTAAAGTTTAATTTAGAAATGTTAAATTTATTATCTTTGACAGTTATTTAAAGTACCTCTTACAGGAATTTCCTGATTTTAGCAAGATTTTGATCAAAATCCCTGACTTTTCCTTGATTTCCAGTTTTTTCCTGAGCTATAACTGGTTTACTGTTTGTAAACCAATGATACATTGATTGGTGATAATAAGGTCTGGAAGGAAGATAAACTTTAAAGTAGACAATTTAGAATTGGAGCCAATAAAGGCTAAGAAATAGACTCGGCCAATGACAATTGAGAAGTCTTATCGCTGAGTGGCACTATTTTTAACGTCTGAAGTCCTTTTCAGGTATCTGGGAATTGACTCCACTTCCGTTTAGTGTCGCCAAACCGGAAATTGGGCTGGTTTCAGAGCAAACTCGTAATGTGGAAAGTTTCAAAAGTTCGAAGATTGTGAGTCAAGGAAGTCTCGCGGAAGAGGAGAACAATTGATTTCGCTAGGTCCTTGACTAAAGACCCCTCAAACTCACTATAAACTGTTACAACTACTCATTTAAAATGCAAATGTCGCAAACGAGTTAATTTTCAGGAATAGCGGTAGCGTGTCTTTCACTCATTATTCGAAGATCACAAAGCTGAAAAGCTATTGATGAGATTGAGAAAGATGTAGCTTTCAAATTTTTCTCACATTATATGTCATTATTTAAAACATAATGATCTTGTACTCGTATTAAATGTATATATCCGAAACGAACAAATTCTTCTTACGACGAAAATTAAAGAATTTTTAATTAGAAACCACAACTTTTAAATTCGAACAGTTTTCTAATTGAATCCCTTAATGTTTGAAAAGGCTTAATTAAAAAAACCTTTGAACTCAATAATAATTGAAGCAGGCAATGCTAAACAGTATTATAAATAAAAAATCTACCCGCTGCGCGGACATATTCTTATCACTCGCAAGTTTGAGCGTGCTAAAGCTGCTTCGGCTCAAACGAACACATTCTCATCACGAATCTCATGCTTCGCACTCGATTAAATTTTGTCCGAAACGTGAACTTTTATATATTATGTTCAACTCTATTATATTAACTAGGTCAAGGATGGAGAAGGACGAGAACAAGAAAGACGAAACAGACGTGAATCAAGGTAGAGAATATTCAGAACCCGGAAGTGCGAATAGATTTTTCGAATAAGATAAACGAACGCATAGATAGGGCAACTTGGGAAACGCTAATACGCAGGCACATGGACTATACTCCGGGATATAATTGTTAGGACTTGGTGGATGCTTGGTGGATGCTTGGTAGAATGATGAAATTCGCGTAGCCGTCAACGAAAAGAAGCTCGTTTTTAGTGAAGTCAAAATACAGGACTTAGGTATCCTTGTGTCTATTCTCCATTAGAAATTCTGAGTCTTAAACAGCTTTGAGCATACCTCTGGCATCACTAGGAGTGACGTCATCTTGGCGCGAATATATTGATATTTCAAATTATAATTTCTATTTATTTAAATGTATAAATTAATAAAACTATTTTTTCCATTCAAATGTATATTATTATTATTATACTTGTCCTCACTACTTCGACATAGAATGATTTTTAAATCTTCGAAAATTACTCTATTATCCAAACTATATACATAATGCGAGCCAAAATTGTTAATTTTAAACCTACGAAGATTTTAGTATAGTTGAAAATCGACTTATCAACGTTCATTCCAAATAACAGTAAATAATGATAAATTTTTTGCATAATATTTTTTTATAAAATGCCTGATATCACTTCATGTTAATTGATCATGCTATAAAATGAGAGGATATTTTTCAACGCTCAAGAGTAAATCGAATAAATCGTGTAAATAGTCATTTTACCATATTTCTATAAATATTTTAACCTGTTTTGCATATAATTTAAAAAGATTTGTATAATTTTTTTGTTTTAACACATAGTCACATGTCATGGCACGCGCTCTTTAACAACGTATAAAATTCATATCCATCATAAATACATTCAATGATCTCTTAGTCTTATATTTTCATACTCTTTTGAGTTACTTTTAATTTAAAAAAATATTTTAGGCGGTTAAAATTTCAATCTTGAAAATCTTATCGTCTAAAATGGTAAACTTTTTGTCAATCAGCATGACCCTAATAAGATTCAATATTTTCTGAAATAAACACGTGTACTCGTATAGTCATACGCAACTGAACATTAATTTAGGCATATATTTCACGCTCCCATAATTTATTTTTTCCAGTTATTTAGTATCTTTTTGCTAATAATTGCGGATCATTACTAGGTGACCGATATAAATCCCTTCAATTTTAATCAACCCTTTCGGTTTGTTACGTTAATAATATGCCATTTGTAGTACAACTGTTCACTATTTATCAAAGTGATTGATTATGACACATGTAGAAATTTCTCGTCAATTACTCAGACCTAAAATCATTAATTACCAATGAAGCGACTGTAAGACAATAGAGCTTGAGTCAGGTCATCAATTCAAATTACTGACGCAAGCTATGTTTCCTGATTGCACCTGCGCCACATATCACAGTCAGTGTGGTAACACATTATAGTGTCACATATTTGTTATCTACTTAAGAGCACGAGTTACATTAATCGAAACAAATTACTGCATTTGTCGTAACCTTTGTCGTTAAATATTTGACCGTGAAATTAAATTTTAATACTACAAAATTATGAGACACAGCGAAGAATTATTTCGATACGAAATATTATCCTAATTTAATTAAATTTAAGGCCGTGTCTACGGGTACCGAAATTTCGGTACGAACAGCTGCCCGCTACAACTTCTGAAAAGCGCATACCTCCGATTAACTTGAAACTCCGTATATCAATGTATTTTGACACGCTGATTATGAAAATGATAGTGAAAATTATTACAAATTTTATTTTCAAGGTCGAAACGGCAAAAAACTATAAACATGTCATGTTATTTCCATTCATTTCAGTAAATAATAAAAATTTACAAAAAATCTTACAATAAAAGTTGTAGATCCTTTGGTCAAGATTACGATATCCGTGGCGACAAAGTTTTAAAGCTAATTCCTATAGGATTTTTGGCGAGAAACACGAATCTGGCATTTTTAAATCGATATATCGAATAGTTTTCGAGATATATCAATTTAAACAAAGTCAAATGTATATAATTTCTTTAAATTCATTCTGATATGGGATTTTTTAAAGAGAAAATTGACTCAAACACTCTTAGATCGATATCTCGCAATTATGTCACGAGATATTCTTCAATTTATATTAAATAAAGAACTTACTTGCTTAAAAATATTAATTATATTTAAATTATTTCTGTGACCAGTCACAAAGGTGCCTTCCCGCCCCCCAAAGCGTTGGAAAAGGGGTAGGGGTGTGACCTTTCATTATTTCTGTGACCAGTCACAGGGTTCCTTCCTGCTCGCACGAAGCGTTGGAAACGGAGTAGGGGTGTGACTTTTCATTATTTCTGTGACCAGACACAGGGGTGCCTTCCTGCCCCCACAAGGCGTTGGAAAAGTGGTAGGGGTGTGACCTTTCATTATTTGTGTGACCAGTCACAAGGGTGCCTTCCCGCCCCCACAAGGCGTTGGAAAAGTGGTAGGGGTGTGACCTTTCATTATTTCTGAGAATAGTCACAGGGGTGCCCCCCCTCCGAAATGTTGGAAAGGCGTAGGGATGTCATGTAAAATATTGGGTTTTCAGAAAAACTGTATATTACACAAAAGGTGTATTTCCAAAAAAAATCTACAACTTCTATTTAAAGCTTTCTTGTAATTTTTCATTATTTACTGAAATAAAGCGGAAAAACATGACATTGTTATAGCTTTTTGGGGTTTCACCTTGAAAATGAAATGTGCGCCTATTTTATCCATTATTTTCGTAATCAGCACCTCAAAATACATAGGTATACAGAATTACAAATTAATCGGAGGTATTCGCTTTTCGGAAGTTTATTCCCGAAATTTCGGTACAAATAGCGAAAGAAGTATCTGGGAGCTATTCGTACCGAAATTTCGGTACAAATAGCCAAAGTCGTAGTTCGGAGATATTTGTACCGAAATTTCGGTACAGGTAGACACTTACTAAATATAATTGTATCACTCGGAGAAATGTTTTGGTTGAATTAACAAAATTGGTATTAGTTCATCCCTAAGATGCAACCATAATATTTGATAAAGCAACATTTTTCTCTAATTCTAGATACATACCTGATTTTATTCGATTTCAATATTAACAATTTCAAATAAATAACACATTCACATCGGATAATAAATTATAGATCACATCTTTGTCTGAACTTTTTAACTTGTTGTACAACAATGTTTACTTCCTTTGCTTCGAAAGCTTTATTAACTTCCACGCAGAAGTTATTCAAAGTTTTAGGTAAATTATTGGAAATCAATAAGTTAAATTTCCTGCGAATAGTATGTACAAGATAAAGTGAGCTACAGATTCCAAGTACTACTAAAGTGATTTCAAATTATGCAGTCCTGTGCAGTTTGTCACTTTCGAAGTTTTCGTGTCACAAATGTTACGTTTTCACTTACTTCCATTTCAAAAGATTCTCAGATTATTCTTGATTTCTAATGAATTGGTGACTCGTTACATTTTTTTCCGCAACAGTAACTATAAAAATTGTTACTTTTTTAATTACTCGAAATATAGTTCGAAAGCCTTTTTTTTTATGACAATCAATAAATTTGATTGCTTTTGCAACTATTTTTTCATTTCCACTATTCATTTGTGGCGTTTAGTTTTCGAAAAATTGTTGTTGCTAAAAATAAACAAAGAATGCACAGAGCTGCTGCAGTCCAATTGAATTGAAAAGAGTGAAAAAGTGACCTATTTAAACCGACAGAGTAACAAAAAATGCCTAATTTCTCACCTAAAAAATTAATAAAATTAACTAAAACTGACTAATGTGAATTATAGCGACTAATGTTCTTTTGAATTAAAAAAGTCAAAAAAATTCGATGACATTTATAAGAATTCCAGGTGAATCTTGACGAATTTAGGATAAGATTTTTAAAAACCAATGAGTTCATTAAAAATCAAGGGAATTTAGACGACTTAGAGGGAAATGAGAAGACCTTAATGAAATTCATAAAAATTCATGGTGAATTAAAAAATGTAAGTGAATTGGAAAAGATCTTTACCTTCAACTAAAATTAACTTTACGTGTTAAGTTTTATCCATCACATTGGAAATGGTTAGCATGTCAACTCTATTCAATCTTGCTTTGCTTCGATGCGGAAAAATTCAACATTCTCTATTTGAAAATTACCCGCAACAAAAATTCACTTCTGTTTTTTCTGTGATATTCCACTGATTTAAGTAAAATTGGAGTGAATTTAGGAGAATTCAAGGGAATGCAAAAGAATCTGATAAAATGTTTAATAATAAGGAGATTTAATCAAGTTTGGGCGATTGCGTCTGTCTGCCTGTCTGTATGTCTTTTCGTAGGTCCGTAAACACGATAAATCTCGAAAAAGTGAACGGATCAAATCGAGGTTTGGCACACGTTTTTAAGGTCTTAAAAGAAAGACCGAGTTCGTTAACCTGCCTTCTCCTTGACCAGCAGTTATGAATTTATCCATCGAAAATGTTATGCAAAAATCGAATATTCCAATTTTACGACAAAAGATGACAGAAGCGTGAAAAAAATTTGAAAGAAGAATTGTAGCTTTTTAAAGCATCTACAGCTTTTCTCCAGATTATTTCCTAATAGGACTCCTTTTTTCTTTTTATGTATCGAAAATTAATATGACAAAAATTATAATTTTAAGCCAAACGACGACAGATACGTAAACCAGTTTAAGAAAAGAATGGTATATTTGTAATGGATTTATAATTTTTCTCATAACTATTTTATAGGGCTTAAAATTTTTGTTTTATTTATCGAAAATACTACAGAAAAATCGAAAATTCTAATTTTTAGTCAAACGACGTGAGATACGGAAAAAAGCTTGAAGGAAGAATTGCAGTTTTTAAAAAGTCCTACAAAATCCGTTTTAACTATTTTTTATGATACTTGTCATTTTGGTTTTATTTATCGAAAATACTATGAAAAATTCAACAATTCGTACTAAATTTCTTTGAACCATTTTTCGACACAAATCGTCGTTTTTGAATTACTTGTCGGAGTTTTTGTTTTATCCATAAAAAATGCTATGAAAAGAAAATTCCTATTTGTAGCATAAGAAGGCGTGAACATAATTAGTAAATAAGAATCTGACACAAACCGTAAGAATTCAAAGTAAATTTAAAAGTCTACAGGTCGAATTAAAAAGTAATTCAAATTCTAAAAAGGATCCATAGAATTCAGTTGATTTCAAGGGCATTTCAAAGAATTCAAAAGAATTCAAAGGAATTGAAAATAATTTAATAAAATTCAGAAATCCTTGGGTTCTCAGTTTTAATTATTGAAAGAAGTGACAAAGCTGATATTTTTATTCTAAAAAGTTATTTGAGAACAAAAGTGACTAAAAGTGACTTAACTGACTGTATATCAGGTATGAATACAGATAAAAATAAGGGTTAATATTTTTTTTTTTACATATTTCTCATACATCTTTCTAAAATAAAGACGCAACTGCAAAAAGTAACAGTAGTTACTTTTTTCGTGATGTAACGTAAACGGTAACTAGTTATCCGTAATTAATAAACGTTAAAACATGAATATTTTCAGTTGTCACGCGGCCCCCAACATAAATTATAATCCAATATCTAAGCGCATTACCATTTTTTATCGCCTTATCTTGACAGCTCATGGCTCATCGTAATACGCAGAGCAGATTAAGTATTTTGCGACACGAGCAATCGTACCTCTTTTCGACTGTTTGCAATCACTGCACGCCACAACAATTATTTAAATCAAACACGATTTACATACGTAACGGATTAAATCATAAACACACTGAAAGAAATAATTGGACGGTACACGCATAATTCTGATTATTCCAACCATATTGTATTGCTCGCTCAGCTACAACCATACGTAATGGTTATGTTAGGCATACCATCATTATGATTACGTATTATATTTTTTAAATTAAGATTGAAACGAAATCCATTTTATCATGAATAACTTCCGCAAACTAAGCAAAAATTGAAAATTTATTGCGAAATAAGCAAAAATTGATTCACAATCAAAAAGTAAACTTTCAAACCCTCACTTTTCGGCTCATTAGAGACAAGAATAACATAATGAAAAAATAGGGAAAAAGTCAACCAAAAACCAACCTCTCTCAATATGTTTATTGAGAAATTGATTGTTTTATAAAGAAGAAATCTTTCTGTTATCAAGTTAAAGAGAATTACTATAACCAATTAATTAATCTATCCCATACTTTATAGATCTTTTTTGGGTGTACAACTTTTGTCTATTACTTTTTTTTCATACCTTGCGTCGTTTTTCCAAAATTTTAATGTTATTTTTTACGATTTAAACAAAAACTACGCATTCTATCAAAAAATACTTAATAAAAATTTGTTCTTTCAATCACACACTGCTACTAAGGAGTTAGTTACAATTTTCGCGCATGCGCAGTTTGATTTCAAATGATCCAGTGGTCAGTTAGAACTATCACCGCAAAGTAACTTTTTTTCGAGGCGCTTTCGGAGATTTGCTGCCAACGGCCTATTTATTAATATTTTGCAGTAAAAATTAGTGAGGATATGGTTCAGATTTTTTATTTTTATGTAACGATTAAATAAATAAGCCAACATTGCCGGCCAGGCGCGGATCCAGAGGGGGGCTATGGCAGCTTGCCCCCCCCCAACCCACCCCCCCAGACTCGAATTTTTCAAATAAGATAATTGAAGTTTACTATCTCAGTAAAAAGAAACTT
>CAKNWW010334839.1:0-12011 GCA_932074435.1 Andricus kollari
AATTATAAAACCATCCCTCCTCAAAGGGCCTTCAGGTATATATGAGTCATACCTGAGTCCTGAACTTGAATATACCTCGAAATTACTCAAAGTAGTGGAATATTTGGCCACAGTCAGTACGCGGTTATCCGACGCGACGCTACACTTAAAATCCGTCATCTGTGGTTATCCGACGCTAGTGATGGGGTAATAGAAGTTCAGTTTTTGTGTTGTGTTTTGTTTTTTGTGCTTCGTTGTGCTTAATAGTGCTTCCAGAAAATATGGATGAAGTGAGAGAGTGGCTCAAGACTCACAATATAGAGGAGTTGGAGAAACGTTTTCAGAGTGAGTTCATTTTCGAAAGAACTTGAATATAATGGCGGGGAATTCAGAATAGTCGATGCAGACAACTACGAAAACTTCAGAAATATTTTACCTCTTGCACATGAACACTTATTACGTGTGAAAGAAATATTTGTCTGTGGCACTTGTTATAAGTCGGGAATGGTCGTAGTAATAAACTACGAGGAGGATTTGCCATTGTTTGGACTTTTACAATCAGGAGTTAAGTCAGAAGAAAATGAAAATGTACGCTTTATTTTATCCGGATTCCACACTGTTGGATTCAATGATCATTTGCATTGTTACGAAGTCATCTAAACAGATGAATGGTTTTTTGTTTCAGGCAGAGAACTTATATCCTTTTATCCTAGTTTTCCTCGAGCAGGAGCTAATGGTGGGACTTTTGTAACTTTTAGGCATGTTTTGTAAATCACTATAAATATAATAATAATTATGTATAATAATAATTGTGTACATAGTAATATAATTATACACATATTAATATTAATATCTGATTTATTAGATATTAAATATAGATAGAAGTAGATAAGTATATATTATATATAAAATTATTTTATTTTCATTGAGAATTTAATTTTAAATGTAAACATATTACGCTCAAATATTATATAATTAAGTGTATTTGATTTTAATAATCCCCACAAGTTAGAATACAATATCCTTAAAGTTAGAATACAATATTCTTAAAGTCAGAATATAGATTATTAAAGTTAGAATATAGATTCTTAAAGTGAGAATACAGTATTCTCAAAGTTAGAATATAGATTCTTAAAGTTAGAATACAATATTCTTAAAGTTAGCATACAGTATTCTTAAAGTTAGAATAAAATATTCTTAAAGTTAGAATACGACACTTGTCCATGATAGCAAGAGGGATCCCCTCTAATATCTAGAATATATACTTGGCACCTATTTTAGAGGCATTTACACTTAAAATAAGTAGGATATTCTAAATTTAAGAATATATTTTTTTCAGTGTACCATTATTTCGTATTATCTGAATTTTCCTGAATTCTTTTGAATTATCTGAAATATTTTGTATTCAAATAGTCTTCTGAATTCTTTTTCAGTTTTCTAAATTCTTTCGATATCTTTAGAATACGCGATAATTTATCTTGAATTCCTTCAAGTGTTTTGAATTCTGCAGAATTCTACAGGATTCAAAATATTGGAAGAAGGTTAAAGTAATTCATCGTGTATTCTAAAGATTTGAAGTGAATTAAAAATATTCCAAAGAAGGAGTTCAAACTAATTCAAGGTGTATTCGAAACAATTCAGAGAATTCAGAATTCACAGATTTCAAAACAATTCACAGAATTCAAAATAAATTTAGATAATTAAAAAAAATTTAGATAATACAAAAGAATTCATAGAATATAAAATATGTCACAGAATTCAAAACATTTCAGATAATTCAAAAATTATCAGAGAATTCAGATCAATTCATGGTGTTTTATAAAGATTTTAAGAGAATTGAGAAAAAGAACTTTAAAATTTCTGTAGAATTCGTGTGAATTCTAAAGAATCAAAAATATTCAAAGGAAGTAAAAATAACTCAACGTGTATTCTAATGATTTCAAGATAATTAAAAAACATTTAAAAAATTCAGTTATACCGTGAATACAACAAATTCAAAACAGTTTAGAGAGTTCAGAAAATTTTAAAACAATTAAGAGAATTCAACGAATATGGAAGAATTCATAGAATTAAACTGAATTCAGACAATTGAGAAGAATTCAGAAAATTCAGAGAATTTAGTAGATTTCAGAGAATACAAAAGACATGGGGAAATTCAAAATAATTTATGGTGTGCTGTAAAGGTTTCAAGATAATTGCAAAAAACTTCAAAAGAATTCAAAGGACCACAAGTGACTTACAGCGGTTCTCCTGGGAGCCGGTGTCATTTTCAGATGGCATCATATTTGACATCTTCAACTACTTTAAAACATAATCAGAATCTGTTAAATAAATACTTACAGCTGTGTTTTTTCCAACCTTCTGAGGAGTGAATCCTGGATGACCATGGGGTGTTTGAATGAAAGGACTTTGTATGTCTTTCTGCAAAACGTATATAATAATTAGGTAAAGGCCATGTGATTCTAAACTCAAAATAATTTTAGCGACAATTTTTTCGTCATTCTCCTGTCCATTAAATAAAATGGACTACAGAAGGTTCATTAATTACTAAATGTTTATAATTACAAATTTCAAAGATAATTTCTTTCTATTTATAAACATTCCTTAGTGTCTTTTATTTAATTGACCAAATGTTCAACTCGATATCTCTTTTCGTGTGGACAGGAGGATGGTGAAAATATGGCCGGTAAAATTTATTTTGAGATTAGTATCACATGGCCTTCAGACATAAGAAAATAAATTTACAATGATACTAACATTAAAGCTACGTGAAAATCATATTCACCAACAAAAATATTTTAAAAAATTGCAAGAGAATCTTTTGGATATATATTGGTTACGGCCATTGAGTCATTCAGTTTTCAAAGTTTTTATTCAGTTTTCTAAGTTGAATTGTTTTTACTTTCAGAAAAAGGTATAATTGTGATAAACTCCTAATTTTATGATTCAATGTATTATTAAACCGTCTATACATATTTATTATGTAACGGGGGTTTCAATACACATTTTATACACTCTGCATCCGAATTATAAATAAGAAGTATTACACTTGTATTTGAACTGCTGCTGCTTCCACCAGTGGCACGAACGCGTTCTGCAGAAAAGATCCAAAATTATCTTTCGAGCAAAAAAAAATAAAGCTATTCAACTAATTTATTACACGTTAACTACATTAATCAGTGACACAAAGCACGTTTCTTAAAGTGGCATTAAAATTGAGTGCTTCGGTAATATTATGGTGTAATTGCGTTTTTAGAAGTCAATTATTTTTCAATTGTTTTCTACGTAACTTTATAGAAAACAATTAAAAACACATAACTTTTGGAAATGCAAGAGCGTCGTTATTGCACTCAATTGTTAAATTATTACATCACAAAAATTATTTAGTATGAAAAAAGAGATATGGACATATAGCTGGAAACTTTCACTTTTCAATAAAAAATTAAATGATAACAGTTTTGTAGGCACAACATTGGAAATTTGATTATATTAGCTAATAGGGGTGTGCAAAAAAGCCCAACCCACGCGGGTCGAATTTGAGGTTGACCTGCAGACCCGTAATCTAGTCGACAAACTGCAGCAAGTGATCGATGTAACAAAGCAGTTTTCCAATGATATCCACATGGAGTTCGGACTAGATAAATGCAGAAAAGTGCATTTAACCAGAGGAGAATTAGGGACTGCAGATCTAGAGAACGATTTCGAGAATGACATCGAGGCAATGCCCGAGGGAGAGTCATATCAATACCTGGGTATTCTCGAATATAAGGCTATTCAGCATACGCTGGTTAAGAAAAACCTCACGTACTTCAGTAATTCGGCGATTGAAAGGGTAGGTCTACCACGACATAGAGGGGGTAGGGGCATTGTAGATGTCAGGAAACTGTGTGAATCACAAGTTACACAGTTGCGAGACTATTTTAACAGCAAGCGAGATGTTACACTACAAACCCATCTGTAAAGCTGATCTTGACTAAACGCCCTTGAATTTGTCCTCAGAGGAGGCCTTGAGTACCAGGGCAGAAACCATAGAGGAATTAGAAACACAATGGAGACAGAAAGCCATCCACGGCGAGCACCCCAAAACGTTAGATCAACATCAAGTGGATAATGAGGCATCCAATATTTGGCTGAAAAAGGGCGTCCTGTATCCAGAAACGGAAGAATTCGTTATTGCGATATAGGACAGGGTTTTCAGCGCCAGAAATGATCGCAAACACGTGCTACATCAAGACGTGGTTGACTGGTGCCGATTATGTGGTGATACCAACGAATCCATCGAGCATATTATTGATGGTTGTCGCGTAATGGCTCAAAGAGAATATACGCACAAGCCCGTTTTAGAAAACGAAGATTACATCTTATATTGGGATGTTACTAACCAGACGGATCATTACATCAGAGCCAATCGGCGGGACATCGTCATGCGAGAAAAAAAAGGTGGAAGATCATCGACATTGCTTGTCCACTTAACCGAAATTTGCAGGCAAACTATACAACCAAGATCCACAAGTATAGCGAGCTAAGGCATGAAATGAAGACAATATGGAGGAATGTGAAACATGCATCTATTCATCCTATTGTGATTTCGGCTACAGGCAATGTGCATGCAAGATGTACTGAATATCTTGAACATTTAGGAATCATTAGGGTACTGGAATCAGCTCAGAAGGCAATTTTACTAAATACCTGTCGCATTATAAGAAACTTTCTGGACCATCAGGAATCAAGCGACAAAAAACTATACAGTGACACAGGGTAGCTCTAAAAAAGCATCCAGAGGCGACTGTTGTCTCCTCCAACATTCACGGCCGCTGTGTAAGCATAACAGTGGTAAAAGAAGAACTGCAAACTACACCATGCTCCTAAATTTGTACCTACAGCATCATCGCAAATGAGTTCATACATCGTATTAAAGTAAATAATTACATCATCATCTCATCAGTCACTTGACTTAGTCCGTGGCTGTGATAGCAAACCAGGTTCTTAACCCGAGAACAAGTTTGAAAAAAAAATAATAACAGTTAGAATTTATAGGTTAAGAACTAAACAAAAAATTATAATTCTAAAAATAATTTGTATGAATGAATGTTATATGCAATAAACATTAATTTATAAATAATGGACTTTTCCGAGTCTCGAGTTCTGGAGTTTAATTCACAAACATTATATTACATTCTCTCTGTACACAAAAATTAAAAATAAGGAAGATTGTATAAATTATTGAAGAAAATAATATTTATTCTTCATTAACATACATATTCACGTTTACCTTTATACGCTTCAAATGTTGTTTAGCATCATTTTAGAAAAAAATTTAATGATCAGGAACAGTGCTACAGATTTCAAGTCTTTAGGTACACATAAGCATAATTAAAAAAAGTGAGGTTATATTATGCTCTATCCGAGGCCCGCGCCCACGTAAATTACGTCCGCCATCTTTGATATGTATTATACATAGAAAAAACCTTGAGTGACGCGTCACTGGACAACCCTGGCTGTCACCGAGCTTTGGGGAATAACAGTGACCGTTTATCCCTATAGTTTGCACATGTTGCTGGAGGGTTTTAAAATTGTCGGGCGATGAGAAATCCCGATACATAAAAAAAATTGAAAAAAAATTGCACCGTAAATCAAGTAAAAGCATATAAAACTTTGGAAGCTTATACATGTTAAGAACCTGGTTTTGTGATAAAGATGAAGTCCAATGAGTTTAATGGTACTTCTCTGCTTCTAAGTGAGGTTAGCATAACATTATAGTATTTTTAGTTATAAGCTGGTGTTTTTAGTTATTATTTGCTATTAATATGAACATGAACAATAACTAATATTCCTGTGAAGCATGGAATTCGTTATAATAATTCTTGTTTTCAAATTACATTGCTGATGTAAAATGCGATAGCAGCTTATTGCGATTTTGAGGTTAGGATCAGGCTCGGTCAACTCCCGTGTAGAGAAATGGCAAAATTCAGCGCCATCTGCGATGAGCCAGAGAAATACACACGCGTGCATGTGTTGGTCTTTATATATGTATATGCGCTTCCTTAAATGTGTTGAATACTAAAATAATAGGAAATTAAAGATAATTATCATTCTATTTCCCATTTTACGTTTCTCATTCACTTCATTTTGCCTTTATTTGAAGGATTGCAGTACACAACTACATAACCAACAAAATAGGAATTTTTCAGGAGACTGAAATAATATTCTGTAAAATTGAAAGCACCATTTAGAGATAAAACAAAAGTTCACTTCTGAGCTAAAGTTTTTCTGAATTGAGACCAAAAAAGTATGATTAAAAAAAATCTAGTTCCGAGAAATAGAATGTGGAAGTTTACAATCTCAAAGTGACAGGAACCTAAAATTGGAACAGACTCGGTTGCGGATGACAATAAAAAGAGCAATTTAATGGATGGCATCACAATATAATCTCACGGCACCAGTTTGCGTTTTAATAAAGTCTTTCTCCTCAAAATGATAACGGCACACGAAAACCCGTTTCGAGGTTATAGTCTCATAAGGTAATTTTGACAACACAGCCACAACAAACAATTTGCCGCGCACGCGCTGTCAGCCCTTGGCGTTGAAAATTTGCGCCATCTGCGATGGGCCAGAGAACTAATATCGTACCCCTCGATGCCTCTCACTCCGCGCGCCTATGTCCTAAAAATTAGCCATTTCTCTACACGGGAGTTGACCGAGCCTGGATAGGATTAAATTTTAGAATGGAAGAGCGAACTGCCCGCACCCCCGTGAAGTTTGCACACCAACTCTAAAATATCCCATTTTTTAAATATGGAATCGTTTGGTGGCCGAATGTTTCCGATCTCTTTCCGAATGACGCCCCACTTTATTCTTTCCGAATGTATCCAATTTCTTTCCGAATCAAATTAAAAAAATATATATTCTCGTGATAATAATTTATTTGTATCTTCAGAGCATTTTAAATTTCAGTAATCCTATGGATTCCTGTTGAATTCATCGAAGACGATTCCTAAAAACCTAGAAATAGGGAAATTTCATAACTCAGAAAGCCTTTTTGACTTTCGTACATTACGTACATTATTGCTGCACATTATCACATCTAAATATTCCAAATTTGGAATATTCCATTTGCCCAACTCTCATTTGTAATTAATATAATAAGTCCTTTATAAAATTCATATTTTGTATGATAAAAATAACAAGCTATGAAATATAAATTGGACTGAATGATGAAAAGCCATAAGAAGCGTCACTTTGATCGATTTCCATATTCACAATAAAGAACAAGGTTTACTGAAAAAGTAACTGAGCACGCAATGACATTTGTTTACTGAAAACACTGGAAAGCACTATGGGAAATTAGGAATATCCGAAATTTGTTGTGATTTCAATCAAGAAACTTCGGAAAAGCTCTGACAGCATCTCGTCGTCTCTGCATGTCTCCAGCGCCATTTTGATTTAAGATTTCGCTTACTCATTCACTCACCCGCGCCCAGAGTTGTGCAATCGATAAACCCAATCGATAGTAAGTATTCGATTGCACTGATACTCGACTGTACCAAAAGAATTGAATGTCATTATAAGTTTAAAAAAATGTCGTTAATGAGCGTCAACCTCTGCCAATGATAATGATTCTTGTAGATCTCATAAAAAACATAATCACATTTAATTGCATTGTTTCAAATGATATTTGGCCTAATCGAATTAAGTGCAATCGATATCTGTCATAATCGACATGAATGAATTCGAAAAAAGAAAACGGTGACGCAAGAGACAATGATAGCGATTTTCCCAAGATTTTTGTTTAAAATCATAGAAATTTTCGGATATATACCTAATTTCTCATAGTGTTTTCAGTCAAACATTATTTTGTGCAGTTATTCTTGGAGTAAATCTGTTTTTTGTTAGTGTCAATATAGAAATGGAGCCAAGTGATGCTTCTACAGGTCCAACATAGAGCAAATTATATCTCATATACGGTACATTTTTTTACAATACAAAAAAGCAATTTTATGAAAAAAGGAGATACAGTAATTAAAAACGATAGTTGAGCAAATGGAATATGCGAAATGTGGAAGTAAAAACGGCTTTCTTGATGGTTATGAAATTTTCCTATTTCTATATAGGTTTTTAGGAAACATTTTTGTACGACCATTTATTTTCAATAGAGAATAAATAACAGTGAGACATACAGGAAACAATTCGAAAAATGAAGTTAATCTTATTAATTCGTTGAAAATTCAGAAATGTTGTTTTAAAGTCTTTCTTTTTGGTTGAAAATTCAACTGTTTTGTTGAAAATTCGCCTTTTTGGGATCAAAGTGCATCTATTTAGGTGGAACTTGCGTCTTTTTAGTTAAAAATCACAACTGTGTGATTGAAAATTAATTTGTTTGATCTTTTTTTATTGAAAATACAGCAACTTATCGTTGAAAGTGAAACTAATTTGTTAAGCATTCTTTTTTTTTGTTTGGTTGATGATCCATCATTTTAGTTCAAAAATTTTTTTCTTTCATGATGTAACTATATTTTGTTGAAAATAATCTTTTTGTTTGATAAATTTCATGTTTGGTCAACAATTTATATTATTCAGTTGAAGATTTATTCAAAATCTTCCTTAAATATTTATTTTTTTTATATATCTTTTTATGTTTCATTATATTTATACATTTATTTATTTCAATTAATTTTCAATTCATATAATTACACTTTTTTAAATAAATTTGTAAGTAATTTTAATTGCACATTTATTCAGACAGAAATTGGAAACATTTTGAACGAACAAAAACTAGTGGGACACAAGTGAAAATTCGGAATAAGCTATTGGGACACTGCGACATTTATTCGGGAAGAAATCGGAAAGGTTCAGAACGAAGTAAACGCAGTGGGACACTTCGGCGAAAGTTCGGAAAGGCGTCGGAAACCTTCGGAAAGAGAAAGCGTTCAGATAGAAACGGAAGCAAAGTTCACATAGAAATCGGAAAGGATCGGAACGGTACTTCCTTTCCAACCCTTTCCGTTTCTTCCGCTAGGGTGTATGACCATTTTTATAGTATATTTTACACTATAACAGATACTCCAACAAAAATTCGTTTACTTTACTAAAATTACTTAAACATCTTTGAGAGACAGGGACATGAAAGTGAAAGGTTCTAGACATGCTCATAGGTCATATAATGTTATTTTTAACGGCGATTCGATTGGGACGCCGCGCCTCTAGGAACGTCTTTCTTCTAATGGGATTTTTAGTAGCACCACACGTTCCTAGAGGCGCCTCAGTCGAGCCACCACATCTATGTCTAATAACTTTGATAGAATACTGTGTATACTAAAATCGTATTTTTGTGATGTAGGTTAATTAGGATTTATGCCATATCCGCGTCTTTAAAAAACTTTAAATTGGAAACATGATACCACACGGAGAGAAGTTTGGTAGAACCGCTCACCCAACACGCACAACTTTCGCGCCAATCACACGATGAACTGCGCCACTTCTATTTGGTAGAACGGCTTCACTTATTCGGGAGAACCATTACTCCAAACTAGTGAAACCGTTATTCCAACCGTTTAGTCGAGTCGTTCTGCTTGTAACGAACACGCAGAACTAGGGTAACCAGTGCCCCGAATCTAGAGCAGACACTACACCAAACCGAAGAGCAGCAACTCACTCACGGTTAGCGCGACGGTTCTACCTAACTTCTCTCCGCGCATACTTGTATTAAAATTAAAAATACCAGAAAATACATTTATTTTCTGAATAAATTTATAAAAAAATTTGGTAATTAGTGCAATTAAAAAAATACGTACGATTCGTAGCAGCGACACTCGGAGTGGACATCGCCACTTGTTTGTAGTTCGCTGGCAGGGCCATTTCAAAAAATTGCTTACACTTCTAACTCTACTGAAATAAAACAATACAACCACATTTTGTAAATTATTCATGATAATTCACCAATTGCTCATAATAACTTGAAAACTTTAATAGTTTTGGCTACTTCTATTTAAGGTGTGTCTGCTGACACGTGATATATCTCAAAGGGAAATTAAAATTACATCATTTATTTCCGAGAGTTCGAATGACAAAACAATATTTACACAAAATTTGAATGACGATAAGTGCTGAAACGTAAATAGCTGTTCTTTTAGAAAACTCCGAGTGATATATAACTTCCTTAGTTGAGAGTGACACATAATGTGGCGCGCCTAAACAGATCTTTGAATTTGAAGAATAATAAAAGCGATTTATTTTCAGTAAATTGAGGAGCATGTATTTCGAAATCTCTTATTTGCTTCATCGTGCATCTAGTTCCGTAAATTCATCAGCCACACTATATTCAAAAATGAATTTTTTGTTGAATTAAATACTTTATAATGTCACGCGTCTATCATAGGTAATATTTTAAATCAACAATTACACATTACTCCAGAAACCCCTCATGCACTTGAAGGGCCACATGCGAAAAATGATTTTTTAAATATTTTCGCTGATAATTAATATGATGGTCCATGGAATATAGAAACTGCTGCATAAATGGAAACTGTCGATAGTTATTATCAAGAAATGTTTGCTTCTTCCATGTAATCCACATGTAAGTCATACAAATTAATTCTGTACGTATATTTCAAATAATTTTAGTTTTTGAAAATTAAAAGAATAATAACTACATATTAATCTTTTTCATGTAAATATGTACCTAGAAGACTTAATTTCCTTGAAATGTGTATATTTTTGTAGCAGGTGGGTTACGTCCAGTCCCGTGGTACTCTGAAATGAAAGTGTGCGAGTTGACCGTGGCCGAGTGGCGGTGCGACCTATGCCGGTGGGCTAGATTTTAAATCATGCATGGTAAAATGTTTAAAGAAAAATATTAGTGATAATAATCATTTTTCGCACTTTTATGCAGAAGACAATGAATCTTTGAGATTTTGGACTTCTTTTAAATTAAATAAATCCGAAAATATTCAGCCGCTACCAAAAGCTAATTATTCAAGTAATAAAGACTCGGAGGGCCAGAATAATGCCAATAATAATAAATTTGTAATAATTTATTAGTATTATTATTAATTTTTTTTTATTTTATAATTATTGTTCAACAATAATTTAATTTATAATCATTTATAATTTAGTATGTGCGATACTTAACATTATCGTCGTATAAAAATGACCAATATGTCATAAAAAAATATGCCCGCAGCGCGGGCACATTCTCATTGCGCGCTGCGCGCGCGGCTCGCAAGTTTGAGCGCGCCTAGAGCGCGCGACTGTTGGTTCTCGCGATTCGCGCTCGAGAATATATTCATCTGGCGCTTCGCGCTCGACAATAATGTATTTACCTCGCGCTACGCGCTCGGTCTTTGTATTTTCCACACATTTGTGCACAGGACTTTTAAAATTAAAGGTCAAAGCTTTAACAACTGTAATTTGATGATTGTGAATTCTCTTTTGTTAAAGCTCTTTCGGCTTTAACGAACAGATTCTTATCACGCATCTGGTGCTTCGCACACTATGTTGTCAAAATCTGGTAATGGCACTGCTTATTCAGATATTGCAAAATAATGTACAATTTTTATTTTTCATGATGACATTGAAATTTCCTCCTTACATTGCACTAATTTGTATTCTCAGCTGCCCTGAAAATGCGCCCAGTTTGAGCGCGCAAATCAAAAACTGTGATTCAAACCCCTCATAAACTAAAATCATAAAGTGAAATTAAACATTTTGTTTTCAATTTGACTTTATAGAGGGGGTTCTCAAAGCACCTACGGCCTTGACGATTACATTCTCATTGCGATACTCGCGCTTCGTGCTCAACAACTAGGTTATACAGATGATTGCTTTTGAAAAAATATGTTATCGAGCGCGAAGCGCGAGAACCAACAGTCGTGCGCCCTAGGCGCGCTCAAACTTGCGAGCGAAGCGAGCCGCGCACATCGCGCGCGATGAGAATGTGCCCTCGCGGCGGGCAGATTTTTTTTATTTTTAATGTTTTTTTTACGATTGAAACAAAAACTGAGCGTCTTATCGAAAAATTGTTAATAAACAATTTT
>CAKNWW010334853.1:0-10670 GCA_932074435.1 Andricus kollari
TTTTTCCCCCATAAAGTACTATCCAATAGCACAATACTTTGCCTAAGTTTAACTTACATCGGACAACTTTGACTTTTTGAGTGGGTACACTTGAGAAATAATGCCACATATACATGTTTCGGTCCCCTAAACACATACTTACCGACCAAGGAGCCAACTTTGTTTCAGAACTTGTCCAAAATTTCGAGAATCTGTTTAGAATCCGACGTATCAAGACTTCCACCTATCATCCACAATCCAACGGAAGTCTAGAAAGGTCACACTCAACCCTGAAAGACCTAATAAGAACATGCATGGAGGACAATACAGTTGAATGGGATAACACACTAAAAATCGTGACCATAGCTCATAATACTATGAAACATGAAGGAACTGGGTATTCTGCTTTCCAACTCACTTTTGGAAGGGAACCTAACATCCCTTCTATGTTGAGCACAACACTTTCAATAAAGTACTCGGACCTTACTCAAAAGTGGAAAGATAGGCATGAAAGATATCTTAACAGAGCCAGAGAGAGAATAATGTTGCTAAAAGAAAAGTACAAGAAACAGCAAGATGCAAGGATTATAAAATCACACGGAATTTATGTACGCGGAGACCTGGTGAGGCTTATCAACCAAACACCTGTCAACAAGCTCTCTCCTAGTTGGAAAGGGCCTGCGATTATCTTAGAAGCAATAGAAAATAACAACTACAAAATTGGTTTTGAGAATAAAACTCTAACCATCCATGCCAACCAACGAATGCCATACTATACGTACATATCTGTGAACACAACCAACACACAGCAAAGATATAATATAATAGCCCACACACTCAAAGTTGCAGTTCAAGCCTTTGATTCTAGCTGCGCCGAAGATCACGAGATAAGAATGGTAGGTGAACGGTATGAACGACTACGCCAAAGAGAAGAGCTACTCCAACAGGTCATGGGTCTTCGACGAACCAAAAGAGGATTGATCAATGCTGTGGGAGAAATATTTAAAAGCTTATTCGGAACCATGAGCAACAGTGACCTTGAAGCTATCAATAAAGAACTTGATCAACTTTACTCAGATAATAAGGATTTAGCTATGGTAATGCAAAATCACACTAAAGTCCTGAAGTTAATTCTGGACTCTTCATCGACTGACTACAAAACTTTAGAAGGAAAGTTGCAAGCCGAATCTGAGACCGTTCATAGCTTCTAAATTGATTGTATGCGGAATCCTGATTGACGAAGTACATGACGATATCCAAACACGAAACCTTACCTTACGATAAGAATTTGCTAGATACGCTAGAGAGCCACCTAATAACTCTACCTCGACAACTAGATGTTAACGTACTGAAGCAGATGAGACTTAGCCTAGATGATACGCAAAACTTGTTAAATAAGGTCGCTTCTCATCATAGAATACAGACTTGGGAAGAAAAGGCCTACGAATGGTTACAGTATATAGGATACACTAGCATAGGATTAATCATTTTATTTACCCTGCTCAAATTCGGAGTTTTCGAAAAAATCAAAAACTGCCTTCCTAAAAATCTATGCTTCATTTGCGTAAGAACTCAGGTTCAGGCCAGCCCCATTGTGCATTATACAAGTCCCTCAGCCAAAGTTGTATTGTCTTAGAAACCATCACACTAAATAAAGAATACCTTCACTATTAAAAGGGTAATACCTTATATCTCTCCTGCATCAATCAACCTTTACAACTTTTTTGTGCAGAACTATAACATTTTGGTCCTTCGGTATCCGGATTTAGGCTTTTTGTGCACCGGAACAACCAATATTGTGATGCAGATGAGTCTTGAAAAAGTGTAAATGCTAGTGCAAGATTACGCGCGTTACTCTAGTGGCACCTGGTACTTATCGGGCCATTCAGCGCGTCGCTTACAGAGCACATTCAGCTGTGTTTAGTGGATACGTCATTTCGACAGTAGCCTGGGAAAAACTTTCTCAACAGGACTCGTTATCACTAGACAACGTGAACTTATACTGGTGCGCGACAATACTTTTGCCGCGAGCTGTCAAATTTTTATATACATGATTGTAAGTACGTACAACTGTTTGATCCGATTATTTTGATTTTTTACAATTAACTTCGTGCACACCGAACTTACTTCCTTTAACCTGGTTCAGACTTTTATCGTGAACTTTTTTCGAAAAAAAAAAGAAAATACTTTATTTATGGAATCTGTGCTATATATGGACTTTTTAACTGAACTCTCTGATACTCAAAATCGTTAATGAATTTAACAAGACAATTCTGGTCTTTGTGAGCCTTGTTGCATTTATTTGTAATTTAATTATAATTTGAAAGTATTTCAAAATCACAATTTTTATGTGGGTATTTTATCTCATCTAATTATTTTCAAAATGCCGAGCCTATCCGAATTCATAACAGTGCAACATGAGCGGTTTACAGGAATTTGTAATGCAGTTTCGAATTTAAAAAAGACAGGCAAAGACAATTTAACGAAAAATTTGGTTAACCGATGATATTTATACCCAGTGTGAAGACAAATACATTGCAGCGAAAGCCTACATGCTGGACATTTTGGACACATTTGTCACCACACCTACAGCTTCCTCTGAGGGAGAGTCTTCAATCCATGTAAATGTCCAGCCAAGAAGGATGTATCCACAGATAGAGTTACCCAAGTTTTCAGGTGTCTACACTGAATGGCCACCTTATAGAGATTGGTTTGAATCAATGGTCAAAGGTGATAAGGATTTTCCTACTGTTCAAAAACTTCATTATTTGAAGACTAGATTGGTGGGTGAACCTGCCCAACTTCTGCTCAACATTCCAACTACTGGTGCTAATTTTGAACGAGCGTGTGACATCTTGGTTGCTAGATATGACAACGAGCGAGTCCTAATTAATTCTTATCTGGCGAAGTTCTTCAATATTAAACAAATCACGAAGGAAGATGCCGGAGAGCTGCGTTCATTGCTGAACGATACCTACGAGGTGATAGGGGCCTTAAAGTCGATGAAGAGACCCACTGACAGTTGGGATGATCTTCTAGTCTATTTGACCGTAAAACGACTGAATTCTCAAACTAGGAAAGCTTGGGAAGCCAAGATGGGCTCCGTGACTACCTACCCGACGTTTGAGAGCCTCGAAACGTTCTTGAATAGTGAGGTGTGTGCTTTGGAAGCAATTCAGGCAACTCAAGTAGCAAGACCTGCAACATCGTCATCTGTTGGATTTAAAGAAAAATCATCTGGATCTAAAAGTTATAAGAGAGGCACGCATGCTCATAATACTTCGATCAAGGAGGGTAATTGTCCTATATGTACAAATAATCACTTTATCCTCTTTTGTCCAACCTTTCGATCAAGCAATGCTGAACAACGACGAGACTTGGTACGTTTGCATCGCTTATGCTACAATTGCTCAGGTAAGCAGATGCTACGTTCGTGTACTTCCACAAAAAGATGTCAAACTTGTGCCGGTCAGCATCATACAATGTTACATGCTTCTAATATTAACCATTCTGCTCCACTTTCCACTACTGTTACTAATGCTGTGAATGATTCCTCAAAAAATACCTCTGTTGCCAATACTACTCGTATTCCTACATATTCTGCTCCCAATGATCCTACTGCTCAATCCATTTAATACTCGATCAAATTTATGTGGGGGGGGGGGGGGGGGGACTGTACTCCTGGCTACGGCTCTTATAACTGTGGATTCTTACGATGGGAGTCAACACCTAGCTCGTGTATTACTGGATCAAGGGGCCCAAGCATCCTTTATTTCAGAATCCTTGGTTCAGAGATTGAGATTACGACGACATCGGGCCATTATCACGGTCAAGGGAGTAGGAGATCAGCGTGCTCCAATCATTAGGGGCCTCACTATGGTGAAAATAAATTCTAGGTTGGATTAATCAGTGAGTTTGGTTGTACGTGCTGTCATATTGTCTAGACTCACTTCCTATGTACCACCAAATACTAATTCTGTAAATGATTGGCCACATCTCCAAGGTCTTAAGCTGGCAGATACAATTGTCAATCAGGGTGGGATTCTGTCTGGATTCTTCCCTGATGCACAGTGGGGCCAAACCGAAAAAACCCGGTGGACACGATTTGTAAAATGTACGTTGATTCTGACCAAGATTGGTATACGGGGGTTTGAGGGGTCGCTGATCACGAATCTGAACTCAGATTTGCAAAATTTAAGATGGCGGATCCAATATGGTGGACACAATTTTTAAAATGTACGTAGATTCTGCCCAAGATTGGTATATGAAGGTTATAAGGTTCGCTGACCACGAATCTGAACTCAGATTTGCAAAATTCAAGATGGCGGATCCCATATGGTAAACACGATTTTTAAAATGTACATAGATTCTGCCCGAGATTGGTATATGGGGGTTTTGTTGAATCTAAAAGACAATTTTAATGATAATAACAGTATTATTATAATTCCTTAAGATTTTTAATTAAAATTAATTATTAAGTGTGTTTCATTCAGAATAATAAAATTTTTGAATTGAATACAAATAGCTTCCCTCTTAAAACTGGATATAATTACAGTCAATTTTTCCAAAAAATATTGAGTACTAAAAAAAATAGAGTTTATACATTTTTGATCGACTAGTATGCTCTATAATAGTCGAAAATGTGCGCAGGAATAACGAGAGTTTCAAGTTTCAACTAGTTGAATCAGGCTCCGATTCTAATGCGTGCGCTGTCGTACGGACTGTTCACTTGGGCGGAGTGCAAATGATCAAATTAGTTGAATCGTTTGAGCTGAGCGAAAAAAATTTTAAGGTTGCAATCCGAAAAAAGAAAAAAAAATCAATTTTGAAATCGGTTGATATCTTCTGTTCTCTTTTTTGATTTCAAAATTCCAATTTTTGAACATTTCCCTATTGCTGCAAGAATTATGGCAAATTTATTCTATGTAAAGTTTTTGCTAGTGTATAATAATAAAAAATTATAATTTAAAGCAACATTTTTTGCTTAATTTAGAATTTTTTCAAAATGGCCAAAAAACATGTTCTTTTGGATTGAGTCATATGTACACATTAAAAAAGAAGCTGAAGAAATTTCGGATTCGACACATTCAACTTTTTTCAAAATATTTTTTGGCCATTTTCAAAAAATTCTAAATTGAGCAAAAAATTTTTTCGTTAATTTATAATTTTTTTATTATTTCAAAAATTTGTTTTCTCACTTTTTTCGGGGGTCAACACATAAATTGTTTTTGCTCAGCTCAAAAGATTCGACTATTTTGATGATTGTCATTCCGTCCTACTGTTTATTCTTTAGAGAGCGAGAGCGTTATTCACGCAACGCATATATTTTTTCACAAAAAATTCGATTAAAATTAGGCGGGCAGATATGGGCAGCTAAAATTAAAATATTTCATTCGCAATACGTTAACGTACAACCTCTAATCGTTTTTAAGATGGAACAATGCGGAACATTTTACTATTTTGCTTTAAAAGGACCAATTTTTGTATAGGTTAGATTGAAAATCAAATGCGCTATTCTTCTTCTCATAATTTTTTGCCTAATACAATACTATTTTATAAATGGTCATAATATTTCACTTACTTCTAGGAGTTGATCTCATTTTATATGAATGGAATAGATAATTCCAACAATTCGGGCTTTTAAAACGCCCACGTCTCCTTTTCTCTCTTCTGAACGTACTACTCACTGCTCGCAAGAACGCTACATTTCAATTAATCTCAGCACTGCTCAAGTCGAGTTGGGGACCTATTATGAGTGAATTCGATTTCACTAGGGGCTACTGTAGCCGATCCTAAGTCGAAAAATCCCCATTAAAAACTTTCATTGTTTGGACTTTCGTCCGGGTTTTTTCGGTTTGGCCCCACTGTGTGATGAGACAAACTCGATTTCTCAACGATTTGTTGGCCTACAGTGTTCAGTTGATATGGAACTGCTGGAACTGGTTCGACGGTTTATAGTTCAAGAGGATATTCCACCACAACTATCTAATCTTAGCCTAGATGAAGAGGAGTGTGAAAAAATATACTCAACTGCCTATAAACGTACAAAGGATGGTCGCTACGTTGTTCGTCTTTCGATCAAGGATCGATCGATCGAGTTGGGTGAATCTCGATCTGCGGCTTATCGGATGCTCATGACTATGGAAAGGCGATTTCGTCAGAACCCTGAGTTATACCAAATTTATACTAAAGGCATACAAGGGGTATGCTAATCTGGGTGAGATGGAGTTAGTCACCATGTAATAAAAGAAAATAGTTCGACTACCAAATTAAGAACTGTCTTCAACGCATCACGAAAGACTGAAAGAGCACTATCTTCGAATGACCTTCTACATATTGGGCCCAAATTACAGACTGAGCTCGCTGATGTAATTCTTCGTTGGAGGATGTACAGGATCGTCTTCACTGCAGACATCGAAAAGATGTTTCGTCGGATTTGGATCAACCCCGGGGACTACACATATCAGAAGATTCTCTGGAGATGAAGTTTGGAGGAGGATGTTAAAACGTACTATCTTAAGACAGTGACCTTCGGGTTTGCATCTTCTCCCTATCTAGCCATCCGAACCTTACACCAGCTAGCAATCGATGATGATAATTCTTTTCCTTCAGCAACCGATATCCTGATTGTACTCTGATATCCTGATGTCCTCCTGGAGCAGATAATGCTGTTATGGCTAAGGAGAAATGCCGTCAACTGGATCTACTTCTCAAGGCGGGTGGGTTTCTTCTCAAAAAGTGGCTATCCAATTGTGACGAAGTTCTGCAAGGAATACCGGAAGATTATAGAGAGTTTGATACATCTTTTCAATTCGATCAGGAGCCAATTTTCAGGGCTCTGGGAATTTTGTGGCAACCCAGTTCCGACTTTTTCAGGTTTCAGGTCAAATTACCAACGGAAATGGGTTTAGTGACGAAGCGGAGTATCTTTTCAGAAATTGCTCGTATCTTTGACCCGCTTGGATGGCTGGCTCCAGTGACAGTCATCGCGAAGATGTTCATGCAGAGTTTGTGGAAACTCAAGGTTGACTGGCATCAGCCACTCCCAATGGAATACATCCAATCTTAGAACCAATATCGAGCTGATCTAATGAACATCTCTACCTTTTCCATACCTAGATGGATTGGTTACTCATCTGACATCGTGGGCTGCGAATTGCATGGATTTTCAGATGCATCACAGAAGGCAGTTGGGGCTGTGGCTTACTTGAGAGTCATTGCGTCCTTGCATGACATCAAATTCTCGCTGGTAATGGCCAAGACCAAGGTGGCACGAATTGGAGAGACTAGCATCCCACGCCTAGAATTATGTGCTGCCGTACTACTTGTACGCTTGATAGCTCATCTTCGGTATGTTCTTGGACTACCTTCGTCGGTTATCTTTCATCTTTGGTCGGACTCTTCCACTACTCTAGGCTGGATTAGGGGTCATCCGTTGCGCTGGAAAACATACATCGCAAACGGTGGGGCGAAAATACAATCTACTCTACCTGAAGCTAACTGGCATCACGTGCCTGGGGTTGATAACCCAGAAGACTGCGCGTCGCGTGGTCTGCCACGATCACGTCTAAAAACGCATCATCTTTGGTGGAATGGTCCGGAATGGTTGTCAAAACAATCGACTTCCTGGCTTTCGACAACAGGTATCGTGGACCCTACTATTGACCGGGAGGAGAGAGTGGTTACACATAATGTTGCGCTAGATGTGGATCCTCCTTGGTCTCTGCTGAGTCGCTACTCAACTTTGTCGAAATTACTTCGCATTACGGCTTTATGTTGGACGGCTTTACGAGAGGATTCGTGGAAAGAAAGGTGACCTACCACCCTGTCAGGTCAGACCTGCTGCTTTAGAACAGGCAAGACTACGCTTGATCGGATATGTGCAGAGAAGACACTATCCCGATGAAATAAAACAGTTACGCAAAGGACTTCCAGTTGCTCGCGGAAGTGCACTGATACGCCTACTTCCATTCTTGGATTCTAATGAATTGATACGAATTGGAGGTCGCTTAAAAAACGCTGTGCTACACTTCGATGAGAGATGTTCTCATGTGCTACCGAAGGAGTCTGTCCTTACCACGCTAATGATCAGAAATGGACATCAGGCTATGCTTCATGGAGGAACACAACTAGCCTTATCCTAGCTACGTAGGAAATACTGGATTCTCACTGGACGTGCTGTTGTGAAGAATGTACTAAGTCGATGCATTACTTGCGCTCGATATCGTACAAGTACTTGCACACAAGTGATGAGTCATTTACCTACTCATCGTGTTACTCGACCTGCGCGACGGTTTGCTGTCAGCGGGTTGGATTATACTGTGCCGATCTGGATACGTACTACGAAAGGACGCGGCTATAAGTCCTATAAGGGCTACATTGTGGTCTTTGTTTGCTTTACTACTAGGGCTGTCCATTTGGAAGCTTTTACTAGCTATGATTCTGAAGGACTTATAGCAGCCTACAAGAGGTTTACTGCACGACGAGGAATCAGTTCTACGCTTTATAGCGACTGTGGTCCGAACTTGGTCGGAGCTGATAATGAACTTCGTAAACTGTTCGAACAGGTATCTGTCGAAGCCAACATCTTTACTTGATATCTGGCTGATCATGGTACTGAGTGGAAGTTCAATCCACCGGCTGCGCCACATTTCGGGGGGTTGTGGGAAGCTGCAGTGCGCTCCGTTAAACATCATTTACGACGAGTGGTGGGGGACACTACATTAACGTACGAGGAGTTGGCTACTTTTCTTATGCAAGTCGAAGCCTGTCTCAACTCTCGACCCCTTCACGCCCTCTCTGACGATCCAAATGACCTAGTAGCCCTAACACCTGGTCACTTTCTCATCGGCTCATCTCTTCATACTATTCCGGAGCCTTCTATCATCAACGTAAAGCGCAGCCAAACGGATCGATGGGGACTCACGAGACATATGTACGAGGATTTCTGGAATCGTTGGTCTGCTGAATATCTACACGAGCTTCAGACTCGACGGAAATGGCAAACACCAGTACCATCTGTGAGGGTTGGAAGCCTTGTACTAATCACACATGAAACTATGCCTCCATCGAAATGGGCTCTCGGTCGGGTGATCGAAACCTATCCAGGATCAGGCGGGCATATTCGTTCCGTCAAAGTGAAGACTGCTACTACTACTTTGAAGAGACCGATTGTAAAAATCTGTCTGCTGCCTATGGATACTACAAATTCAACGGAAGTTATTCATGTTCAGGAGAATATTGCTGCTTAATGCCCTGTGCCATGGCGGGCGGCAAACTTTAAGCATCTCATTCGTGGAATATGTAAAGTGCTCTATTTTAGTGAAAATATACGATATTACTGTATTAATATTTACCTAAAATTGTGGTGTTTCTAGTCCATCATTCAATACCATATATCTCTCCTGCATCAATCAACCTTTACAACTTTTTTGTGCATAACTATAACAACTGGAAAATCAAAACAAATTATTTTTACGACTTTTTTCAATACATAGAAAATTGAAAGAGTTATAGCATTTTCAATATTTCACAAAAAAAACGAAAATTATCATGTTAAGCCAAATAAAGCACGATTTGAAAAAAAAGTCAAAAGAAGAAACAGTTTACTTTTTGATAGCCCTACAAGATTATCATGACGACATTTTAAATTTTCTTAAAAAATCGAAAATTCAAATTTTGTTGGCACAAACAATAATGAATTATTACATTTTCATCATAATGAGAAGTATTGATTTTATGTGAAAAATGACGTTCGTAGATTCCATCAAATGTCGACGTTTTGAGGCCCACTGAGTCAGACAAAATGGTTTTTACGTCGGCGACTGTCCGTCTGCCGTCGTTGTCGTCGTCTGTATTTTAATCAATTATTTTATAAGAGTTAATTACTATTTAATTCATCCCTGTTTACGGATAAAATTCTTAACGCCTGTGTCCCACACATGCGCAGTAGATTTTCTTTCTGTTGTATTGCTGAAAAAGCCTTCACATGCTGGGAAATATTTTAAACCACTCACGATAAAAAAGCACCCCGATTCTTTTACTTACATATTATTTTCCTTTATTATATATTGTGTATTTAAAGAATTATTTCTTATTATTATGTTTATTATCAATTATGCCAGTATAATAAAATATCAGACTAAGGGTTAGTATGGTAATTATTTATTCTTTATTTTTCACTGTTAAGTATAATAATCGTCTTATGTTGATTTTTCTATTTTTTAAAGCAAAAATTATTCTTAGGTAAAGTTGTTTTATTTTCTTCGTAATTTTTTTTTTCAAAATGTCCACCGAACAAAGCAGAGACATGTACTTTATTGCCTCATTTTTTCATTTTCCAAACTTTCAGAGCGATATCTTATTTCGTTTGGACGTAAGTTGGGATCAGGGAAAATGAAAAATTGGCCAGGGAAAAGTCAGGGAATTTCGAAATTAGGATTAAGTAGCAACCCTGTGAAAAGCTTTCCTTTCCTTTCATTTTATCAGCTTTACACATATAATTTAATTAATTATTAACTGATTCTATTAAAACTTACATTATCTGGAATTAGTTCACAAGGTTACTAATAACTCAAATTGTCAGAAATGAAAGAAAAAAAATATATAACGTGAAAATTATTTCAATGTTTTAATGAAAATGATAGATTAATGCTTAAATAAATATCTGAATTCAATTTTCACAATTATAT
>CAKNWW010334856.1:0-11339 GCA_932074435.1 Andricus kollari
GATCAGGGCAATCAACACCTATGCTATCCCTGTCCTCACGTACTCCTGTATCCGGAAACGGAAGGATTCGTTATTGCGATACAGGACAGGGTTGTCAGCACCAGAAATTATCGCAAACACGTGCTACATCAAGAAGTGATTGACCGGTGCCGATTATGTAGAGATACCAACGAATCCATCGAGCACATAATATACGCACATGCATAATGACGTGGTGGGCATTATACATCAACAACTTGCCTTAAACCTAGGTCTCTTAACAGAATGGATGCGTTTCTATAGATATATTCCAATGCCCGTTTTACAAAACGAGGATTACATCTTATATTGGGATGTTACAATTCAGACGGATCATTACATCCCAGCCAATCGACCGGACATCGTAATGCGAGAAAAAAAGGGTGGAAGAGTCTACATCATCGACATTGCTTGTCCACTTAACCGAAATGTGCAGGCAACCTATACAAACAAGATCCATAAGTATAGCGAGCTACGGCATGAAGTAAAGACAATACGAAGGAATGTGAAACATGATTCATCATATTGTGATTTCGGTTACAGGCAATGTGCATGCAAGATGCACTGAACATCTTGAACATTTAGGAGTCAGTAAAGTACTGGCAGTAGCTCAGAAGGCGGTTTTATTAAACACCTGTCGCATTGTAAGAAACTGCTTGGACCATCAGAAAGCAAGCGACTAAAAACCTATAGAGTGATACATGGTAACTCTGAGGAAGCATCCAGAGGCGACTGTTGTCACCTCAAACACTCACAGCCGCTGTGTAAGCATAAAAGCGGTAAAAAACGAACTGCAAACTACACCATGCTCCTAATTTTGTATCTAAAACATCGTCGCAAATGATTTCATAAATCGTATTAAATTAACTAATTACATCCTCATCTCGTCAGTCACTTGACTTAGTCCGTGGATATGATGGAAGACCGGCTTGTTTTTTAACCTGAGAACAAGTATGAAATAATAATAATAATAATAAGTAATGCAATTCATGAGTACGAACTTGAAATTGATTTTCGATAAAAATGAAAATAGAAAAAAGTATAAGGTATAAGTTAAAAATAAAAGTTATTACTATGGTCTTATTTCGTAGACACTCCTTTTCCATCCCTAATAAAACTTGGCATGTTTCGCGCAAACCCGGAAGTATGAGTTTAATTTTTCGAAAATCCAAAATTTCCCCGTGTTGATTAAATAAGTTTGCCAAAATTAAAGCAAGACTTATTACCATTTAGGTATGTACGCTTAATATATGTATGTTTAATCTATAAATAATTGATATATGAAGCACTGTTTCTTTTTTCTTCAAAAGGGCCTCTTAACCATTTTTTTGCGGGGGGGGGGGGGGCTCCATTTTCTAGTTACTCCATTGTCACTGGGATTTCTGTAATTCACAGATGCAGCGTTGAACTTGTTTAAAATTTGCCGCTTGAAAACCTTTTAAAAATGGAGGTCATCGTTTAAACAAACTATATTTGTTTAAACAATTAAAAAATTGTTAATATATTAATTCTATACACTATACAGACAAAAAAATTATTGAATGTATCCTATTTTATATGTATATATATTTTTTAATTGATCGAAAGAAAACTGCTTGAGCAAATAAAAATGGTTTAAACAAATAGAAATTTGTTAAACGTTAGAATAAATGTATCAAAATTATGTAATTATTCAACATAAACTAGCATAGGATACCAATTTGAGTAAAAAGTGGACATCTATGGCTCAATTTTTTGAAATTTTAAAATAAACAATAATTAATTGTTAAAATAATTACCTGTTCTTAAACAAATTTACTTCTTCAAAAAATGAACCACTATCCAGGTGCGAATTGATCGTCGACCCACGGTCGGGCCAACCGTCGGACGGTCGGTCCAACTTTGTGCACCACTGGTCGGGCCAACCAGCTAAATGATAACGGTCAACCGCCTTTGACTTCTTAACGTCGACCCGACATTTCGTTCCATATATGGACCATCTATTAAGTTGATGTCGGCCCAACCTTGGACAGCAATGTGGGGCCGACTTTGATTTTTGCAGGCTCAAGGTATTCAAAAAATTAATAATAATTGATTGCGAGTATTTTGACTATAAATATTAATGGTCCTGCTTAGAATGAATACATATATTTCATTTTTAAATATTATATTACAAAAAAAAATTCTATCGCTACGGGGTTTTAAACCCACATCTATACCTGAATCTATCGCCTAGCAGGCGGGAGTCTTACCCATTACTCTATACCTACAGAATTAAAAGTCATTGAAAAAACCATCCTCATAAGACACAGCTCAAAGAAGTTGAAATTAAACATTTTTTTAAACCATTTTTTCTCAATCATTTCTTTATTATTATGTGACATCGTGTAGAATTAAAATAAATTAACTGTTTACGTGAATATAAGTGAAATAACTTTTAAATATATAAATTAAACCTATTACATTTTTTAAGGGTCCGTAGCTCCGGGCTGAAACCCTTAAATTTTGTTTTGAACCAATTTTTATTTTTTTATTTTTTTTTATATTTCTTTTCAACAATTTTTCAAAAAAAAATTTATTTTTCAATTTTGTTTCAAAAATATCTTATCAAAGATTGTTTTTAAACAATTTGCTTTAAAACTTTTGAAACAATGTGTTTTAAAACTTTTTAAACAATTTGTTTTAAAACTTTTTAAACAATTTTTATCAACATTTTTTTTGCCGCCCACTTTAAATAATTTTTCTTCGTGTAATATTTTGTTTTTTCGCGTTTTAGGCTAATTTACAACTTTTGATAATGACATAAAATGTGATTTTTAATAAGCATTTAAAATTAGCATCGACGGAACTTAGAAATATTATCGTGCACTGCGACGTCGGCTGCATCATGATGACTTGTACAAGCCAATGTTATGCCGACGGTCGGGCCATCTCCTGCCCAGAGTCGGATGGACCGTACTTTCACGGTCTTTTTGAAACCATAAACCAGCGTTTGTCCGACGGCCGGCCCATATTTTGACCAAGGTTTGAACCACCATCGGGTGCACCAAGGTGACTTGTGGCTATCCCACTGCTGTATACAGAGTCGGACCGACCGTATTCTTGCGGTGGTACTGACCAATCTGCCACAGTGTATCCAATCGTCGGCCCAAAGTTGGGCCAGGATTGGGCCGACAGTCGGCATTTCGGCCACCGACGACGTCGGTTGCCAACGTTGGTGAGACCATGGCAGCTTGAAAACACCTTAGTCGGTCCAACTCTGGTTACCGTAGATCGGTTACCAAAGTAGGGCCCACTTTGGGCCGATGGTCAATCTCTGGCATCCGACCGACTTTCGCACCTGGGTATTACATTTATTCAGAAAATATGTTTATTTTTTACATTTTTTGGGGGAATAAATAATTGTTTAAATAAGTTACATTTATTTAAACAATGAAAGACTGTTTAAAAAGTGGTGGCAGATATTCAAATTGTCGATTAGTAACTATTTGTATGATAAAATATGACAGAAGTTGCTAAAAATTACAAATAAAACAAATAAAAGTTATTGGTATGGTTTTATTTCGTAGACACTCCTCTTCAATCCCTTAAAAACTTGGCACGTTTCGAAATGTATTTTCAGTTTTTTGAAAATCCAAAATTTCCCCATGTTAATTAAATGAGATTTTGAAGTGCCTGGCAGCACGTGTTAATATTTGAATTTCGAAGAAAAAAACTACAAATTTTCTTCCTCCGGAAATGGAATAATTGGGAGGGGGGTGTCTTGGCCTCTAGAGTGAATGAAAATTGCAATGCATTTTTGGACCACCCTAATAAAATATATATGATAAAAATATATATGGTGAAAAGGACATTTATAATAGTAGAAAATCCTCTTCACTTGAATGTAAAAAAGTTCAAAGGCCAAAGATGTCAAAATATTGTATTTTTTCTAATACAATAAACTTTATTAATTTCTTTCAGTATTTTTGCCGCTATATATTTATTATACAACCTAAATTCATACTTCATTATCTCCATTCGTTGTATATAATTATAATTTTTTTCATTTCTTTTTTTTCAGCCAAAAAAAAACCTTTTGCCTAAACAACTGGAAGCCTTGGCAAGATAAGAGTAATGATGCCTTTTTTACATTCAAGTGAAGAGGATTTTCTCCTATAGGGTCATCCAAAAAAATTTGGTTTGCCTTATAGTAAAACTTTTTATAAACTTTGACTCCCGAAGATTTTAAATGTGAAATTAAAACTTAATTTTGTTTATTTAGTCATTCATAATAATTTATTAAAGAGTGACAAAATATCAACTGGAAAGGTCGATTTTTTAACGAAACAGTGCGCCCTCATGGCATGAAACGCATGGTGTGACGTCACGCACCGTCAAAGATGACAAAAATACATGGTCAGTTTCAAATCTTTGGTCAGTCAAAGATATTATAATATATAATATCTTTGGTCAGTTTAGCGCAAAAACAATCGGAGTAATTAATCATCAACGTTTTTTGGCTAAAAGGGTTTATTTTCATGGAGTATCAGTATGTCTTGAAACGTTAAAGCCAGTTGGAATAATTTTCCCAAAGTGATTACACTTATGATAAGTGATTTTTTTTCGAAGTGCTCAAATTTCAACGTTGCTGAGACTCGAGGAGTAAAAGCGAAAAAATAAGTAAATGGGATGAATGACGTTAAGGAGGTATGGTCACGTACACACTTTTCTTACGGATTTGTTTAAACTTTGACTATAGGTTCTTTTAAATGTTATCTAAACGTTTGCGAAATTTAACAAATATTGCCCTCTTCTGAGCTGAGATAATTAAGATCAAAGTTGAACCCTTATACACGTAAAGCCTATCCCAAGCATAGGAAAATGTTACATTACTAACTCTAACTCGTAAATTATTCTTACCGTTTTTTTCAAAAACTAATATATGTTAGAAGGGCGTTTCATGAAGAATTTTAAAAAATTTCAGAATTTTCGTCCTCTTAGTTTGAGAATGAGAGGTATGCAAAGTTTGAGAATTTTGAATTATTCGAAAAATGAAACCAGCACGTGGTTGCCATCAGGCTTTCTTCTTCTTCTAGTTCCTTAAGCCAACTTAAGGTTTACATTGGCAACGTACGCTAGCATTGAAGCTTTGTACATACAGCCATGACCTGGTGTTTTTATTGGATTCTAGGCGATGGTAGCAAACCCTTCGAGACCGTCTGGAACAGAGATAAGAAACCTCTCGACCCAAATGGGTGTCGAGCAGGGGAACGCACGGCTACACCTTGCCATGGAGGGGTAGTGTCGACACGACACCTAACGAGTCTCGCCTCGTTTCCACTCCTCCCCAGCAGTCTCAGCCGTCGCCTCCCCTCGCGGGCAAGTGGAACAGGCGGCATTTTCAAATTGAAAATTTAAATGTTGATGTCGTATTGCTTCAGAAATTTAAAGATGTGCTTTATTGTATTGTATGAGGGATCGGCTAGAAATTGGTAACTACAAAACGGAGGAGGGCAGTTCAATTCTTCAGATAATGATGTAATAAGCTTTCTACGGTTGGCTTCAAATCTGGGACAAGCCCAGAGAATGTGATCCAGGTCCTTCTTCAGGTTGGGATCACACGGACAGCTAGGTGAATCGATGATGTTTTTCCGTGCAAGGCTGACATTAAGTGAATAATGGTTGCTTCTCATACGGCAGAGATAAACTATCCAATCTCTCCGCGCATTGAATAAAGTAAACCAAGGTTTATTACGCTGTTTATAGTAACGTTGGGTATATACCCCTTTATTTTCTCCAACTGTTAAAAAAAAGAATGACAACTTTCATTGAGAGCTTTACGGGCGTTTGGGGCAGGGCTAGTTTGGACCTGTTTACCTAGATTCGTGTCTAGGCTCGGGGTGAGCAAATGGTCCTCGCAGGGGAATTCGAAAAAGGGGTGCATAAGCGATCTACTAGTCTGCCATTTGAAATTACGGACTTTTTCGAAAGCTCCTATCAAAACAATAGTGTTCCTTATTTGGTATGTGTTCTTCTGTTGAGTGTTATTCCAAAGGTTTAATAGGTTATCGGGAAGAGGGTGATCAAGGCTGGCAAATGTTTTAATAAGGTATTTCCTTGCAAGAAAATTGAATGTTTTTCTGAGAGGTGGCTCACAAGATTCTGATAAAATGACATTAATTGGTGTGCTCCTTCTATAGCCTAGGGCTAGTCTGAGGGCTTGGTTTCGAATTTTTTTCTAGTTTGTCAAAAAATGTATATCTTTGGAAAGTGAATATGTGGGAACCATAATCGAAACAGCTTCTGATTAAGGTATCATAGACAGTCTTGAGTATGTATGGGTCAGCACCCCACCAGGTGCCTCTCAGCACTTTGATGATGTTCAAAACTTTACGTGTTTTTTTTCAGCCAGATAAGCGAAATGTTCGTCAAATGTAAATTTGTGGTCTAAAAATATTCCAAGGAATCTAACCGATGTTGAAGGCAGGATAAAGTTGCCATTCACTTGAAGGGCTAGATTAGGATCGTTTAAGTCCAATTGTAATTTAGAGAAGAGGATTAACTTGGTTTTATCTGGACAAAGTTAAAGGCCTCTCTGAGAAAGAAAATCCACGAGTATGTTTAAACAGTTCTGAAGTGAAGCGACGCACACACTCGGGTCTGTAGATTTGCAAATGATGTGAAGAGTAAATGAAAATTGGAATCGACACCCCTAGACACGTGACCGCGGGAAAGTGGTCACTTCCGAGGGTATCACCCCATACATCCCAGGAGCTGCTGGTGAAGAGACTAGAAGAGACTAGCGAGAGATCAAGAACTGACTCGGAATTACCAAGTCAATTACGAAAGGTTGGGGCTCCATTATTGATGCAAATGAAGTCAGTTAGGTTCAAGGAGGTCCGAAGTTCGTTGCCATTAGGACAGTTACGGCCGCTACCCCACGAAGCGTGGTGGCAGTTGAAATCGCCTCCAATGAAGACAGAGTTGTTATTCACATCGGAAATGGAATTGAAAAAGCTGGTCCACTGCTTAACTGAAATTTTATTATCCGATGAAGGAACTCTATAACACGTGACGATCAGTAACTCTCCAGCAGAGGAATCAATTGAGACAGCCAACGTCTCAAGGCTATTTTCAACTTTAAATATTGAAGATACACTTGAGAACCTAATACCTTTTCTGATAGCGATAGCTAAGCCACCACCTCTGTTGGCTAGTCTATCAGATCGAACTGTGTTGAAAATTTTTTATTTTCATCTGGTTTTAGGAAGGCTTCACAGAGGAGTAAAACATCAAATTCTTGGGAGATCTTTAAAAGATTTAGTTTTTTATTCATTACTCCTTGGCAGTTCCACTGCATGATGCGCAAATTGTTAATTTGAGCCATTTTGAGAGTAAGAATGTAGGGATGTCGAAAGCGAAGCGAAACTGTTCGTGAGTATATTGAGCAAATTCTCTCTCTCTTCACAAGAAAAGGAAAGGCCTGAGGAAAGCACTCCCACCAGGATGGTGAGCGCCGAAAGGATATTACCTATGATTGGCATAGGGTTAGATAGGTCTGACGGACCTGACGTAGTGCTCTCCCTGGGGATGGAGGAAGATTGAAGGGGAAGACGATTCAGAGCAAAGCCATTTTTCAAGTGACTTTGAGTTCTTCCATTGTTGCTGAGCACAGCGAACGCTGGAGATGTTGCTTCAGGTAAGGATTTACGAGTCGACGATTGCCTTTAATGGATTGGATTTGTTGTGTGTGTTTGGGTTCTAGGTGTTGGGGTGGCCTGTGGAGACACTGCGACGTCGGGAAACAAACGAGTAGAGACGGTGGGACCAGAGGGTACACCCGGAGGAATCAAGTCAGTAGAGAGATGGGGAAAGAGAGAGGTTTGGTTTGAAGGCATATCGATGGAGGAGGTACCTCGACGAGGTCTTAGCGCGGGCTTGACTTCCGTGAACGTTACGCCATGATGGGTGGCGTAGAAACGGAAATCCCTCTGGAATTTGAGCTCAGGGCAGTCCCTCGAGTTGGCACGATGTGGTCCATGGCAGTGAACACATTTAGCCTTCGATTCGTTTTTAGCATCTGGACAACCGATTTGCACTGACTTGGGGAGTGTATACAAACACAGGCATCGATGCCCTGTACAGAGCTACCTTGTCTGGGAGAGTGGTACCTGAAAACGTAATAAGGGCTGAGCAAGATGGGATGTTCTCAGTTTTATTGGAGTCTGGATTTTTCACTTTTCTGCTCAGCCGGAAGACTTCCCGACCAGAAATTTCCCCTTTCTGACGACTCAAGACCTCCAGGTTTTATAAGATTTCAGACTCAGGGGTGTCAAGGGGAATGTCTCTGATGTCACTCTGGCAGGAGCAAAAGCTGGCTGGAACAAAGGCTACTAGGCCTTTGCTTTTAATTTGGGTGTCGTCGAGCAGTTTGTTGGCATCAGATCTGGATGGCAGTATAACGTACAGCTTTCCAAAGCCATTACGCTTGATGTCAACAACTGCCTTTTTATGTGGGGATCCGTTAGAAAGCACGTATCGGCCAAAATACACTTTGTTCAGGGGTTCCTTTGCTTTATCGGATTCTGGATCCCTTTGAATGATCACTTTACATTGTCCCAGCTGGGACTCAGGGAAACGGTAAGTGGTGTTCGGTCCTTTTTTCCTAAAATAATAAGTGAGGTTAGAATTGATTTCAGGCAACGTTCTTACTTTATTCAAGGGTTGAGTCATGGGCTCTTTACTGAGAACAGAGAGTTGCGAGGACTCCACGTTGTCAGCATTGGGAATGTCAAATTCTGTCACGCCTTCCATCTGTCCACTGTCCGTGTCTGAAAAAGGAGTATCATCGGCAGGGTCTGTCTTCGAGTGGATGTCTGACAGTTTTAGTTTGGATTTCAACGACTTGTTGCGTTTCGCCCCGGGTTGGTGTTTTTGAATCCCCCTGAGTTTAGTGTTTTTGTCTTTTCTAGTGTTAGTGTCAGTGTCAGTGTTTACGTGTTTTTCTGTGTTTGTTTCATGTTGCTTAGGAAACATTAGGGCATCTGCTGTTTGAGGGGAAACTGATGATAAAAGATCAATGTTAAATGAGGATTACAGGGAAGTAGTCCCCCTGAGTCCTCGAACTCGTTATTGTGCGTAGCCATGCTACCACAATTTCGTCGCCTGTTCCACGTTTCCCGCGCTTACGCGCGACACCCCCGCCCCAGCCAGCCGGCGAGGAGGTTAGGTTAAACCTGGAAATCTAACTAAAAGGGCTTGCGTTGACGGCCTATTACAACAATTAGGGTGTGTGACCCTTCACTCACTGCCCTTTCAATGGCAGGCAATCGATCTGTCATTTTCAACAAATGTCACGTTTTCATTTGAAGTCAAAGAGCACAACTGTCAAAGCAGACACCATGGAAAATGCGACGTTGCCGCGTCTACGCTGAGGTCTTGAGGATTTAGTGTGTACTCGTATGCATATACAACTTCTCTATGTGTAGTGTACAATCATAGCCAAAAAATTTCTCTTAGGTCTAACAGGAAATTAATGAATAAGACATTATACGGGCAAAATTAACTAACTTGTGTCTTTCTTCGATATAAATAAGCTACATAGTATACATTTAAGGGTTAATAAAACTTATATCACTCAAACAGTATTATTTTCCGACATAGACTTAGGGCAAACTTTTTGCAGATAGCATGCGCGACCGTACCTCCTTAACATTTTGAAACATTTATTCTGATTTACGTAATTTATTAATTTGGAATGATAATTGTTTTAGGCGAATCGTAACATATATACAATATGGGCAATATTGCATCCAAAAAACCTAACGTCACTTTTTTATAGATGCTTTTATCATAAATACTTCTATAAAATTCTTATGAAATGTATAATTATAAGATTTATAATTACTTTTATAAATACTTTATTTTATCATACTTGTTGCGTAAGCAAACGATTTGATTTTTTGAGGTTATTCCAGCTGAAAATTCCTGTACAGGAACCTCGGAGGATCCTGCACATGTTTCTGTACAGGAAACTGCACAAGAACCTGTGCAGGTAATCTTGTCGGTTCCTGTGCAGGAATTTGGCGAATGAAACTGTACATGATCCTGCAAAGGAACCTGCACCGACAAAGGAACCTTTGAATGATCCTGTACGGCTTCCTGTACAGGTTCCATTGCGAAGAAAATTGAGGCGCAGGTTCCTGTATAGAAACATGTATAGGATCCTCACAGGAAGACATAAAAGGAACCTTTGGAAGGATCCTGTACAGAAACACGTATAGGGTCCTTTGCAGAAAGCCGTCGTGATAACTCATGTCACTTAGAGCTATAAAGTTGCCTTCCTTTTATTACCTTGAAGATCCAACTTGCCATCGAGAGAGCCAAGCAACTAGCGAACCCTCGCGGATTAGTTCCTACGCAGGTTCATGTATATGATCCTGAACATGTTCCTGTACATGAACCCTTACCTCAATTGACTCTGTGAAGGAACATGCACAGGATCATTCAAAGGTTACCTTGTATATAGGTTCCTTTGCAGGATCATGTACAGTTTCTTTCGCCAAATTCCTGCACAGGAACCATCAAGATTACCTGTACAGGTTCGTGTGCAGTTTCCTGTGTAGGAACATGTGCAGGTTCCTCCGAGGTTCCTGTACAGGGATTTTCGGCTGGGATAGGTCACATCAGGGTGGCCCAAAAAACGCTATTTACCCTAGAGGGCAGGCCCCCCCCCCTCCCCCGCAAAAGTTTCCATTTCCGGAGAAAGAAAATCCCTAATTTTTTTTTCGAAATTCGAATATTAACACGTGCCACCGAGCACTACAAAATCCCATTTAATTAACATGGGGAAATTTTTGATTTTCGAAAAATTGAACTCATACTTCAGGGTTTGATCGAAACGTGCCAAGTTTTTTAGAGTCAGAAAAATAATTATATGTATTTTATTTCATTACATTTTTTCATAGTTTTCGGAAAAAACTGCTTAAGCAAATCAAAATTGTTTAAACAAATAGAAATGTATTAAACATTAAAAGATATTTATCAAAATTATATAATTATCCAACAAAAAGTAGCATATGATACCAATTTGAGAAAAAACTGGACATCTCTGGGTCAATTTTTAGAAATCTTGAGAAGAAACAATAAGTAATTGTTTAAATAATTACATATTGTTTTTTGAAAAATTTACTTCTCCAAACAATGGCAAACTATTACATTTCAATCGGAAAATACGATTATTTTTTACATTTTTTGGGAATAAATAATTGTTTAAATAAGTTACATTTTTTTAAACAATTAAAAATTGTGTAGAGAGTCATGGGAAATATTTAAATGGTCCATTAGTAATTATTTGTATG
>CAKNWW010334857.1:0-11372 GCA_932074435.1 Andricus kollari
CAACAACATGTGACAGCAAACTGAATTTTATTTTCATCTGAAGCATCCGAGTGCTTAAAACTTATAAACCCGTTTTTAAATGAAAATAACACCACCTAAATTTGTATTAAATAAAGTTCAAGTAGTAGTTTTAATAAATTATATTTATTATATGTACTGAATAGTGTTTGTGAATATAACCAAAGAAAAATTGGGTAATTTATTTTTTCAACTTTCATAATAACTTTACTTTGTTTAAAATAAAGATAAAATTGTTATTAATACGTGAAATATAAGGAAAACAGTTAAATTTGTGCTGTGTATGTGAACCCCAGTGAAAAATAATGAATATAATAATTTGTCATAGTAGAGTGCAAATGTTCAATATTCAGATGTTGTGTGATATAAATATATGCAAAAAACGGGTTTTAATTAACGAAATATAAACCTCTGAAATCATTGATCTAAAATTGGTGTATATTTAAATATTCTTATTCATTTTATTGTTGAAAAATCGTTTGTCAAATACATTTATATCATAGCTGAATGATGAACGTATCGGAAAACAGAGAGGGTCTAGACGGGCGATTGAAGGGTATTCGCGTAAGGACCTTGTTAGAAGTTCTAGGTAGAGCCTGGCTAAAACAGCGTTACAGAACTAGTCTGGCCCTCTCTATTTTTCCCGATCAGCGCCCCAATAGAAATAGGGAAAACTAGCAGGGGCCCTTCCAAATACGGATTGCAATTTCTACATGGGTATCCGGCCGGCTTCCGGTCGGATCCCTGTTACCATTCCTACACGGGATTATAAACTATATAAGCTTTATGATTCGAAAATTGCTTTTGAATTGAAAGAAACAGATTTATTTTTTGGCAGAGTTTATTATTAGAAACATATACAGAAATGTGGCTTCGACAAAAATTCACTTAAAGTCAGATATTGGGTATATGAATTTCCGCTTCGACACAAGTGCAAAAGAAAGAATCTCTTGGCCTTGGAGATTACTTATTAACCAGAATGATGTGTCTGAATCAGCGGATGTTCTTATAATGTCAGGTTAAAAGACTAGTAATTGAATATCAGTATCTGACCTCAGGGTCTTAATTTTTACATATCTGGAAGTACAAGTTCCTTTCGACAAAAAGTTTATCTTCAAGAACCTAAGAATCTGTTTTATTACGACCAAAAGTCACGACATCTCGATTGATTCAATGCAGAATAGTTATGTTCTTCATCTGCAGTCGTATGTAATTGATAGTACCTTTGCAATTCATATTTTCAGTGCTTTTTATTTTCGCATCCATAAACAAGTACTTTCTTCCAGCCCTTATCAAATTGGTAATACTTATTAGCACTTGAACTACTGCAATTTGGGCAACAGCCCTTCTATTATAAATTCAGTAAATCTTTTTATTTTCTCAGGGTAGATGCTGCCAATATAATTGTTTAAAATGGCATTCCTAGGACATTATTGAGGACCGAATGAGGCATTGAAGTAGCGGAAGTCAGCAACAATACCGATAGAAGTTTTATTAAACAGATATTACAAGCTTATTATACTTTAACGTGTAATTGATACGTGCCGGGGGAAGTTTGACAAAGCCTCAGCATGGACGTAAAATATGAGCGAACCTGCCGAGAATGATGTAGGGTCTTTTACGGCACAGTCGAATAAGCATTGCTTGCTTGGAACGTTCCTGCTTTTCATTTTGACCAACGAATAAATGGCCTGATTAAACACGCCATTTTGTGTAATGTAATCTTTAGCATTCATTCCCACCTTTCAACTTCCCCGTATCTGACATCTTGCGCCATTGTGCACGCTTGGTTTGAGATGTCTCGTTGATCACCACTATGAATTAGATCTCCCTGATTTTTCAGACAGTCTTAGGGGTCGTCCGGATTAGTTTTCATACAAATGTTCACATTTCTGCGCAACTCGCATAACAATTATCTGCAGATGACTGGAAGCCGACTTGTTTTCCTGTAAATTGAAAAAACATCTGCCCGCTGTGTGGGCACATTATTATCGCTCGCTAAGCGCGACCAATGTAGAAATTACGATCGGGATTTGGAAGGGCCCCGGCTAGTTTTCCATATTTTGGTAATCGGGAAAAATAGGTAGGGCCAGACTAGTTCTGTAACGCTGTTTTATCCAGGCTCTATCTAGAATGTCTAAGTAGGTTCTAACGTTCACCATTCAGCTATTATATAAATATATGTGACAAACGATTTGTCAACAACAAAATTAATGGGAATATTTAAATACACACCAATTTTAGACCAATAATTTCAGATATTTATATTTCGTTAATTAAAAACCGTTTTTTGCAGATATTTATACCACACAAAATCTGAATATTGAACATTTGCACTCTACTATGACAAATGATTATTTTCATTATTTTTCACTGGGTTTCACATACACAGCACAAAGTTAACTCTTTTGCTCATATATTTCACGCACCCCATTCAGTATATATTATAAATAGAATTCAATAAAACTACTATTTGAACTTTATTTAATAAAAATTCACGTGGTGTATTTTAATTAAAAAAACATGTTTATGAGTGTTAAATACTCGGATGCTTCAGATGAAAATAAATGTCAGTTTGCTGTCACCTGTTGTTGGGGCAGGCATTCACCTGTTGTTGGGGCAGGCATTCGCCTGTATACTAAAGCATAATTTAGTGCATACAAGCTTCTAAAGATGGCACTGCATCATATACACTGCAGCGCTATCTTCAGAAAATTTATCTGGGTTATGCTGACTAAGGCCCGACTAGTACCTGACTAGAATTTTTTGGTTATTTTATCTTAATCAGGAACCAACTAAAGCCTGGCTCAAATACAAGAAAAGGGCCTAACTAGAGGTACTAGTTTTTCTAGTCATTAGGAATAAAAAATCTTAGCAGTGCCTTAAAGGGTCATGATTAGTACTTACTAGTCCAGTTGTCCTAGTGAGATTCTGTTTACTGGCCTGATTGAAATGGGGACAAATGGGGCGGTTTCTACATGGGGTGGATTGCATGTTTAAACGCGACTCGGACGCACATCTGTCAGATCTCGCGGGTGAACAATTTTTGTATGTTTATTTTTTTTTCTTATCTTTCATAGGCCGGATAGCGGAATTTATAATTTTTAATCAACCTTTTCACAATTAAAACAAAAGCTTTGCGTATTATGAAAAAATAGTCTGAAGAAAATGTGGTGATCTTTTTAAACCGCGAGAGCATTCCGTTTTCCATTTTTCATTTCTCATTCTCTTCATTTTGGCTTTATTTTGAGTGGAAAAAATAATTCTACATATGCATCACCCAGTGACAGTAATTAACAACAACAAGTTACGACAAACAATTTGCCGTGCACGCGCTTTTTACACAAGTTTGCGCCATCTACGATAGGCAGGAGAACTATGGCGATTCCCGACTCGAATCGAGTTACCTGAGTGGTGTACCCCCACCATTGCATCAAGCGCGTTACCCCTCACTTGCTTATTCTCGTCTGCGATTAAATCATGGAACTTAGGAGGCGGGTGTACCTGAGGTATTGAGACTCAACATTGTAAATGGATATTATAAATTTTATTGCCGGGATTTCGGGCAATAAAATTAAACTGTTGTGGCTTTGGGTTCCACTTCAGAAAAATTTAAGATCCAGTTTATTACTCTAAATTTTTAAGCTTTTTAACTTTAAAGACGCGTAAAATGAAATTAAATAAAAAAATTGTAGACAAAATCTAGAGCATTTTTATTATACTCGGTTATTATATTTTTCATTTGCTTTTTAACTTCATTGTCATTCCAGATGTTGGATGGTTGTATAATTATTCTAATAATAAAGGCTTCAAATTGATATTTATGCAATTTTTAAGACATTCAAACTGGGCGCTAGAATTTTCGCTGTAATTGCGTTAGGACAGGAATATTTCACGAAAAAAATGCCACTCGAAAGATCTGCGATCCAAAAAATTTGCAAGTAAAACCATATGAATTTGTAAAATCGAAGTTGGACAAGTAATTTGGAAAAAACTAATCATAATTAATTATATGAAGACGTTTTTTTATGAATCGCCCTGCAGAAATTTTTAAATTGAATTCATAAAGGGATATTAGACCTTATAAAACTTAGCGAGATTATATTATACCATTTACCTCTCATCTCCACCAATATTTTACTAAAATTATTTTGCTTATAACATTCAATTCCGCCCAGTTTTATTTCATCTAATACGACTTTTTAAAATTTATTTCAAAATTGATGTAGGACACTTTATACAACATTTCTTTAGATATTTTATTATGAATATTTTTTCCCAAATTACTTGGCCAACTTTGATTTCACAAACTCATACGGTTGTACTCGGCAAATTTTTTGCATCGCAAATTTTTTTGGTGGATCTCATGTTTTTTTTTAATTAAAAAACAAAGCAGATAGATATGGTCAGTTACTTTAATTTAAATTAAATGATTAATTTAAATTAATTAAATTGATTTTAATTCAAAATGGAAAGTGGCTAGGTAATTCTAAAATCTTGTACTTCAAAAATGTTCCATTTTGAGTATTCTTTTTGTAAGCAAATATATTTCCAATTGAGAAAATGTTTAAATTCAGTTTTCAAAATTGAACAATTAAAAATTGAAAACGTTTGGAACTAAAATTTGTTTAAAAAATGTTTTCAGGGTGGTGAATATTTTTGTAATTTTTGGCTTCCGTCTTTCTCCCGGTCCTGCGTATAAAAATTCGTGATTTCTCCTGGTTTAGAAAAAAATATAATCTCTTTGTGAAACCTGTAGAATTTTTACATATAAACAATTGCGGAAGTCGATGAGAATCAACAAACCTTTTTGCAAGAAATCTATTGACTATTGATGTGTTTTATTATATACTAGTTTTAAAATTTCAATTCTTTTAAGTAAATTTAAATCGTTTCACAATTAATAACTTTTAAATTGATAACTGTACTTTTGAAAATTCAGCTAATTAGATTTTAAATGCAAAATTGAAAATTATGAGAGGGAAAAATTGACCATTTAGCGTCCAACATGAAAATTCAGAACTCTAAAATTGTATATATTTAAAATTGAAGAAACTTTTTAATTAAGGAGATATCGATTTCAGAATTTTTATCTATTTCGATTTTTTACAACACAATTTTTAATTTTCGAATTTCAAATTGTTTAATTTTGAACACTTCCTTTAGAACTATTATACATTCATGAAATTTTCCAATAAAATATTTTTCAATTTGAGATTGCATTGAAAATTAAAATTAAAAAAAGAACATGTAACAAGATTGTTACAATATAATTTTAATGTATCAAATTGCACAATTTTAAGCTTTTCAATTTGAAATTGCTTTATAACTTAACCTGAAATTGCTTTATAATTTTAACTGAAAATATTAAATTTAAAACTGGCTATCGAGGCTTTTTAAAATTTGTTTGAAAGATTTAATAGCAAAATTTTCGTGAAAATTTTAATATTTGAATTTGAAGCAAAAAAACTTTAGTTTCAAGACATTCAAGATTAAAGTGTTTTAGAATTGCGCATTTAAAACTATAATTTTAAGCTGAAATTATTTAAATGTCAACGATGATAAAAATATTATTAATAAGTGTCATATCATCAGCAATTCCAAACTTTGTTCGAAAATTGAAGAATTCATAAATTAGGACCTTGAAAATATTATTTTTTTTTTGTTTCAAACTTGTTCTCGGGTTAAAAAGAACCCGGTTTCCCATCATAGCCACGAACTAAGTGAAGTAACTGATGAGATGAGGATGTAATTAGGCAATTTAATACGATATATGAAATCATTTGCGATGGTGTTGTTGGTACAAAATTAGAAGCATGGTGTAGTTTGCGGTTCGTCTTTGACCGCTGTTATGCTTACACAGCGGCCGTGAGTGTTGGAGGTGACAACAGTCGCCTCTGGATGCTTTCTTAGAGTTACCATGTATCACTCTATAGGTTTTTAGTCGCTTGCTTCCTGATGGTTCAGGAAGTTTCTTACAATGCTACAGCTGCTTAATGAAACCGCCTTCTTAGCTGCTGCCAGTACCATACTGACTCTTAAATGTTCAAGATGTTCAGTGCGTCTTGCGTGCACATTGCCTGTAGCCGAAATCACAATAGGATGAATAGATGCATGTTTCGCATTCCTCCATATTGTCTTTACTTGATGCCTTAGCTCACTATACTTGTGGATCTTGATTGTATAGGTAGCCTGCAAATTTCGGTCAAGTGGACAAGCAATGTCGATGATGTAGACTCTTCAGCTAAATATTGGATGCCTTACTATCCACTTCATCTTGATCAAACATTTTTGGGTACGCGCAGTGGATATCTTTCTGTCTCCATTGCTTTCCTCTCATGACTAAGGGGAACACCAAAACCAGTACATTTAAATGGAGAGTCTTTTGCAAATTTTGAAACCCTTGTCGCTTCCCGAGGATCGTCGGGGCGCCCCTGGAGCCACCGCTGGTGGCTACAGCATGCGGGACGGTGGTGATGGTGCGCTGCGAGATGGTCAGGCAGATCTCACTAATCAAACAGCTGGCCAGCAAGAACATCTGCGACATACGATAAGCAGTGAAACATCAACTGTGCCTGCTGAGGATGCTTTGGCTAGCCTTAGCTATTTGCAGCCGACCACCTCAACAGAAATACCGTGGGAGAGCTTTAAGTGGGATGCCACAATGAATGAGGAATTGGTGCGTCTCTATTATGAAAGTGCGAGGTTTGAAGCCCCACGCGAAAAAGAATATAATTTTAGAACGTAATTTGCTGCAAAGTATCCTCAAATAGAGAAAGTCGCACTAAGAGATCCTATCGCTAAGGTACAAGACATCAAGACTAATCTACACATCTCAGAAGATCGAGCAATGGAGATAAAACAACAGGTTGATTTAGCGTGGAAAAACGACGGCAATGAACATCAGTTAGAGGAAGCCGCGTCACACGAACAAGCAGCGGCAATTGATGTTCTTCCTCAACCTGGTGATGATCCAGCACCACCACATCCTCCAGAAGACATACCACATGAACAGAGATGTAAAGCGCTTTTATTTTTTCGCAAAGAAAAGCGGGCAAAGTGCAAGAAGAGAACATCATCGACTCTTCTTACTTAAGTACCCAGAACTAGCCGCAAAAATAAAAAAACAGAATCTAGCAGATCAAAAACGTTCAGTATCTGTAAACCGTGGAAGATGTAGACAATGAAGATCTGATTGAAGCTGAAGGCATAGGTGTGAGGGAAAATGAACAGGAAGTACCGGATTGGAGGTGCAAACTCTTGTATAATGTGCAGCTCTGGCAGCCGTTAGAACGTTGGGCCGCAGAACTAGGCCTACAAATACAGTCTTTGCCCCAGGAAGAAAGCGAGATCCACCATGGAAGATCAGGTTGGATATGGATGTCAGCAAAGTAAGGTGCAAATTGGGTCGACTGATTCAATGTATAAAAGGAAATAGAACCAGAAATCTGATACATCATGTCACTAAAATCATCCACCCTCGTTACACCGAGACATTAACACCAGCAATATTGGATGATATTATAGACGCCGAATAGCGCAGAATTGATGTTCTTACTGCTAGACTGCGTCATTACAAGAAAAGCAGTGCAAGAAGGCAACAAAATCGAAACTTTCAAGCAGATAAGAGCAGATTCTCTCGTGAACTGAGTGTAAAGCAAAAAAACCAGCAAGAAAACAAAGTTCCTCAACTAGAAGACATAACTAACTATTGGTCGAGTGTTTGGGGGAAGACTGACGGAAGCAATTTAAACTCTGCGTGGTTCCAACTAGAGAAGGCAAGAGCTAGCAATAACCCTGAAATGGAGCTGACTAACATCACGGCTTTAGATGTTTCAACGGTTATGAAAAGAAAAAGTAACAGGAAAGCTCCAGGTCCGGCCATAGTGCACAACTTCTGGCACAAGTACCTCACTAATGTGCATCCTGCATTGGCACGGTGTTTTCAGAAGATCAGCGAACAACCAGATTTGATGCCAGGCTTTATGCTCCAGGGTACTACGTGAATGTTGCCTAAAAACCAGATACTCAAACTCCATATGATTTCCGACCGATAGCCTGTCTTCCAACAATATATAAATGTCTTACAGCTATTATAGCAGATAAGGTATATTTTCACTGCGACGAGAATGACATACATACAAAATAACAAAAAGGAAGTTGTTAAAACTCGAGAGGCAGTAAAGATCTAGTCACCATAAACGCTGCTGCCATGAGGCAAGCTCGAAAACATCAAAGAAACTTGCACATGGCATACATTGACTACAAGCAAGCGTTTCCTTCCGTACTACATGATTATTTTCTTGAAGTCTTAAAAATATACCAAATTTTCCCACGCATCATTGACTTCCTAAGTCGTGCGATCATGCTTTGGGGTAGAAGACTCAAGTATTTCGATCATGGACAATCAAGGATAACTAGATCAATACGCATTACGGCGCGTATATTCCAAGGAGACTCCTTCAGTGCATTATGGTTCTGTTTGGCGTTGCACCCACTGAGCAAAACACTAAACAGCATGTGTCATGGGTTCCGAATACATGATAACGAGAATGGTCATCAAGTGACACATCTTCTATACATGGATGACCTGAAGCTATACGCTAGTTCGGACCAGAAACTGCAGTATGTGATCGATCTCACAAAGTAGTTTTCCAATGATATCCAAATGGAGCTCGTACTAGATAAATGCAGAACAGTGCAGAGGAGAATTAGGGACCGCAGAGCTAGAGAACGATTTCGAGAATGAAATCGAGGCAATGGCTGAGGGGGATTCATGTAAATACTTGAGTATTCTCGAATCTAAGGGTATTCAGCATACAATAGTTAAGAAAAACCTAACAAATGCCTTCACTGCAAGACTCAGATTGGTTCTGAAGAGTTCTCTTAACTCGACAAACCAGATCAAGGCAATCAACATCTATGCCTTCACTGTCCTCACGTACTCCTTTAGGCTCATCAAATGGCCGAACACCGACCTCGAACGATTTAACAGAATCCTCCACGTACAAAAGATGAAGCACCGAATGCACCACAGTAAAAGGGTACATGGTAAAAGTAAAAGGTGCGATTAAAAGATTAGTTCTACCATGTCATAGAGGGGGTAGGGCATTATAGATTTCGGGAAACTGTGTGAGTCACAATGTATACAGTTGAAAGACTATTTTAACAGCAAGTGAGATGTTACGCTTTATAACACCATCTGTAAAGCTAATCTTGACTACACAATTCTTATTTAAAAACTACACAATTATTTTTTCTTTCTCATACTAGTTCTTGGGTCAAAAAGAACCCGGTTTTCCATCATAGCCACGGACTGAGTCAAGTGACTGATGAGATGAGGATGTAATTAATTAATTCAATACGATGTATGAAATCATTTACGACGATGTTTTAGGTACAAAATTTGTAGCATGGTGTAGTTTGCAGTTCGTCTTTTACCGCTGTTATGCTAACACAGCGGCCGTTAGTGTTGGAAGTGACAACAGTCGCCTCTGGATGCTTTGTTAGAGCTACCATGTAGAGAAGTTGTAGGCTTCGGAAGCTACGATCATGGTTCCTTAAAGCAACCAATCCCAACGCAACTGGAATGTTTACGTCATCCACTTCTGCTCCTTCGGCCCTAGAAGGTAAGCAAGAGCGGGAAATTTACGCGAGAGAACATCGTTCAACACTGTTCCTTGGAGTCAGCTCTCTAGCCGCGAATGACCTTACGCGGCAGACGGGACAGTTGGAGATAAAGGTTTCACCTCTGGACACTTTTTTCGAATTACGAACCTTAATGGAATGTTATGAGGAACAGTGTTGACGGACCAGATTAAGTGATCCCAGAAGAACAGCCTTTTGCATCCGGTTTGCGATGGAATGAGCCTGACGCTGGCTAGCCGAAATCTTGTTGAGTTGGCTAAGAAATTATGCTTTCATACCTCCAAGACAGCCGATTATGAGACCTACAAGATGGACTTTGTAGCCTTGGTACAGCCTGCTTACACTGATCATTCTCCACAACGGACTCGAGTTCCCTCTGTGCGTATGGCAAGACGGGCAATATATCAACACCATAGAAGTGCCTAAGATGGTGCCTAAGATGGACTTTGAGCATCCACTGAAAACATGCCCAAGTGTTTCTGGCTCTTGCTTACACGCTCGGCAGTTATTATCGCCTACAGTTATATTCATTATGTGATCGCGATAAACTAAGGTGTCTATAACGCCGCCTTGACAGGCAAAAAGAAATCCCTCAGTCCCCGATATAAATCCAGCAGATAAATCCAGTATGTTCTGCTTCCTGTACACGACTTTTTAGCACCCAAGGTGTTAATGATACTAAGCCATCTGTAGTGTCGCTGGAATCAAATGGAAGTCCAAGCTCCTCTGCGGCCCTATCTGCGGCACGGTATAGAAACGCCGCAACATTGTTGGCTTCATGTTGATGTACGAGTCGCATAAGAGAATCTGCACTATTTAGAACTGAGCAGGCTGTAGCCAGAACCGTTTTTCGATGTACGGAAGATCTAGGATGATGACTTCGATGGATTGTCATCATCTTGCGTGTGCTTCCGTCAAGTTGCTTCAACTCATCGACGTTCCATTTTACTGCGCCAAATGTGTAGAGCAGTTTAGGAACGGCCAGCATATTGGTCGCCTGGATCTTATTCTTTCCAGATAATTCGGAAGGCCAAATTTTTCTGAGAATTTGGCGATACCTTTTTACAAGGGCCGTTTTCAACACACGCACATCTTGGGTTTCCGCTTGCGGTATTCCAAGATATGTATATTTTTCTCTATTACCAAGATGTTGAATGGTATTTCCGCCTATGAGTTGAATATCCCGATCGTCACTCGATGGTGTACTTTCTAGTCCTCCTTGGTGTAGGTGGACGCAGGCACACTTGTCCAGTCCAAAGCTCATGCCAATCGATTCAGTGTACCTATTCACCGCCTCCACAAGGATGTTAAGATCCTCTTTCGAGGAAGCAAAGAATTCAAGGTCGTCCATGTATAAAAGGTGATTGGCCTTATATTCTCTTCTGTTTGGCGGGCCACATAGATATCCAGAGCTTTTGCCTCGCAGGACAATAGATAGAGGCAAGAGGGAGATGCAGAAAAGTATCAGACTTAGAGAGTCTCCTGGGAAGACCCCTTTCTTATATGTGATATAGCTGGTAGTCACTTGTCTTTTGTCAGATGTTATGACAAATCTTGTCCGCCACAAGAGCATAAGCTCTTGTATGCATCTCACTATTCTTGAATGCACCTCCAGGCACTCAAGGAGCTAGATGTTGGTGCGTAGAAGTGAACTTCTTCCACCAAAAGTTGTTGATTTTATCTGGCCCTGGCGCGGAAAAGTTCTT
>CAKNWW010334858.1:0-17009 GCA_932074435.1 Andricus kollari
TCGGACTTCCTTTTTTCAACACCCCTGATATAGTTATTTCTCGAAAATTTTTATATAATACACTGTTCGACATTTAGTTACATTGCAATATGTCAGTGTTTAATCAAAATAAAACTTTTGAAACAAATTCACAGAAAAGTTTTTAAACGTCATTTTCTTTACGTCTCCCCTTACCTTCTTGAACATAATCATTGTTTACAACTATATTATAAATTATGAATTAAGTATGTAACATTTATTAGTTCATAAACATTTTATTTTAAAAACAATAATCTCGTCGGATCCTATTAGGATCCTAATAGTTTCCGATGTCGTATCCGACGTCGGAAACGATCCCAATACTCGACGACGTTTCCTACGTCGGAAACTATTAGGATTCTACGTGGGTTCCGACGTCGGTTACGACGAAGAAAACTATTAGGATCCGACGTAGGATCCGACGTCGGGTTTTTCAGTAGGGTTCTGATAAAGTCTGAACTTACAAGAAATAAGTCATAAAGTCGAATAATAGATACTTCGTTTTTAATATATCGGCACAAAATTAGTACGAATCTAAGTTTATAGTTTATAGGTTATGGCACAATGAAAAAATGTTCTTTTGAAAAATGATCTTTTCTGCATTAAAACTAACAATTTGGTTAATCAAATCACTAATAATAATAATTCATTCGGTTAGGACGCAAAGTGTGACATGGAAGCGAATTGGGACATTTACCTTAGATTTGTATTCTTGATTATCATTTTTTAAATCCATTGTTCAAGCATAAGGATTTTTTAAACTTGTACGGCTTGTTTGTTTTAAGTTCAGAACTTAGCAGAATTACTTTAAAAGAAAATAGTAAATAATACTTACCTTAGCGTTGTACAAATTAAAATTCAATACTTAAATCTCCAAGCAATAAAACTCTCATCACTAAAAAAACACGAAACAACACGTTCGCGGCCAGGCACATTTAATTGTCAACAAACAGTTGAGCGCGTCGAGTGATTCCGGGGGCTTAGTCCAACTCGACCCATGGTATGGAGAATTGATACAGAAGACGAAACTCCTGTAAATTACCTACGCCAAAAACAAGCAAGTTTCTTTTGGAAGTTAATAGTTCCAATCTTTCCGAGCGCGGCGCTAATATTTCATGTGCAGCCTTTCCCAAGCCTGTTACCCATGCAATTTTCGACACATACGACACAAGCGTTATATACGTGAAGTAATTTAAACATCCCGTGGTCTCGACTCGATTTTCGAAGTTGAAGACTTGAGTTTCTGCGCATGCCCAAGAAAACGATGTTCATTAGCTGTGATTTGCGCCTTCTTTTCAAATAAGACAAATTACGTTTTTCAAAGTTTTTATTATATAAGAATAATTTTACACAGAAAATAAAGATTAGGAATTTATGGCAACAGAATTCCCGGATCTTTCAAAGAATTCCCGGCATTTTCCCGTATTTTCAAGGTTTTACCAAATTCCCGGATTTCCCGGTCGCTAGACACCCTGATGGTATCATTCAAGTTATGCGATATTAAAATCTCTTTCGAATGCCAACCCTATTGGAAAGCCCTACCATCATTAAGTGGTTGGAACTACTCTATGTCAAACGTGCTAGCAGCAGATTTAAATTGTGTCGACCAGTCCGTTCTTCATCTTCGACTTCATGGACTGGGTCTAATTCATATCGCACCTGGATGTCACTTAAAAACAACATAAGTAACTCAACCAGGCTTGAAACCTATGAAGGAATCAGTAGTAGCAATTTATGAACCTCACATTCACTTAAACCTATCTCAATTATCAACCAAATTACAAGAAGCTCAGCAACTTAAATTGCCAACGAAGATGTCCAAGGAACCTGTGAAGGAATACCATAATGAACAGCTATACACGGAAGGTGAAAAAGCGCTAGAACAAGTAGAGCAACAATTGTATGATCTCAGTTTACAAAGGCAGGATAAGACAACCCAGCATCTACTAATACAGGGATCTTAGGCAGGATTAGATTTACTTACAATGCTAATATTGGGTTACCTCGGCCGTACTAAATTGCTATTGCTTCTGATTGGTTGTTGGACCCGCTTCAATCACAAGTCAAGGAACAAGGGAGTCGATAAGGAGAAGATACAAGTGACATCGAGTGTTAGTCCAACCCAAGAGAGAATAGACTGTGCAGAGTTTTCGTGGAACCTGCAGGAATTCAAAAGCCATAAGGAGAGGAAACCAATCCCTTCACCTGAAGGAACATTTAAGTGTCAACCACATTCCACCTCAACGGATACCATTGAGGCTTCGGCCAACAAGGAAGTTACGCCGTCACCAAGGGTCCTAATGCCAAAACAAACATTACAGCCGGCGTAAAATCTGACTTATACCCCCACTGTTCTGATGCTCCACGAATGACCAGTGTCAACAAGATATCAACATATGCCTGCTGAATCAGATTCAATAGAAAGTGTAGTGTCGTGATCAATGGTGTAACGTGGGAATGAAGTCCCTAAAAAGTGTTGGAATGGATGAATGGATGGATGTTATAAATTGACGATAATAAAAGACACTTAAGGGCTGTCATATGGACAGATGTAATTACAATAAACTTAGACGAAAAATGTTCGCTATAAGCTCGATTAGGGTATGATATGCTTAAAAGAGATTTAATATCATTTCTCGTCTCTGTAGGATCAACAATGTGTGCAATTTATCTAATATAGTAGCTTTTGGGCGTATCACATGCAAATTATTGCGATGTTCATTTGGAAAGGCAACTCAAGGACTAAACAAAAAAATTAACTATAAGGCCTGGTAGGAGAGAAGATCTCGGACACCGGTAATAATCAGGGACGATCCTTTCTATTCCAGGGCGGGTTTGTTACGGCAGACCCTATGAGAAGGAGCAATCTAATTATTGATGGCTAGTTCTCATGGTCTTCGCGTCATTTCGTTGATATGCTACATATACAATCATAGGCGTTACCGCTCCTTGGAGCGAGAGAGAGGGCGCGAGAGCGAGCCAGCGATAATTATAATATCGTGTGCCACTTCTTTTATATTCATGCTCTCCTGACACCACTGAGTCCCTGACTGACTTCAAAATGTTTAATAAAATTATAATTATTAATAAAAACTAAGAGTTGATTAACATAAAAGCCTTAATAATTTTCGAAGCATCTATCTATAAACTTTAGGAACGATCAGACAAGATGAAGATTTCGGTGATCGATAGCAATCCATATCAGTACCATTCTAAGGGAAGATAGTTACGTTAAAATCAATTACTACTTTACCTGACTATAAAATTTATCAAAATTTCTATAGTTATAGAACTGCCCTGTATTGATTGTTGACTTTTGAAATCAATAAGCAATATTGGTACAGGCACTAATTGTTTGCAATTGCTAATCAACAATTCCAGTAAATAGTTTTCTAAATTCTAAAAATGTATACTCTATTCAAAATTGAAATCTGCAATAAAGCATAACTTTTTTGGAAGGGTTTGACTGTTGTTGTCGATCATGGAGATAATAATTTCAATAAGCTAAATTAAAAGTTTCACCTCAAATTGACATTTTTTCACGTGGCCTGAAGGATTACTTAGTCGATGCATTATCAGCATCAGCATTTTTGAAGTCACGCCACATCCTGCCGTCGTTCCCACAGCAGTCAGCAGGACTAAAAATTTCAGAATTGCAAAAATCCCTACCCACAATTCAAAGAGGCTAATCGCAGTCAAGTCTCTATAGCATTCTTCGTTGACACCTTGACCGGCGAGGTTGGTAACATGGGAATAAAAGGGAAATTGTTTTAATAATTTCCCCGCTCCATCCGTATTTCCCTACGCGTTCGCGTCGCAGAGTCGCCCGAAAGGTTTAATTTACCGAAAAAAGGCGTGCTATGGGGGGTTTGGGGATGTAAAGAGTGCAAACGCAAAACGCGATAACAACCGGCTAAGGGCAAACGGGAGGCGTGAAATGTTCGGCATTTCAAACCAAGGACTCGAAAGTGAATCGTGACCGCGAAAAGTGCACGAATGACTTGCCATCAATTGTCGCCGGTTCGTAAGTCGACGTGTGTGGAACCGGGGTAATTTGATGCGAAGACGCATCGATCAAATACCGAAAGGAAGTTGCTCGACTAGCTATGAAAAGTCTCGACATACGTTAGTTTTCGTTCAAGTGAACCTTCGGAGCGACTGCGCGACGCGTGTGAGTGGTGAATGGTGAATGGTGAAGAGTGGAACAAATAAGGATTAATTTAGCCTGGCAAAGAAAAAAGGTCAGGAGTACATAAACTAATATTTAATTTGACAATCTCTCTCTCTCTCTCTCTCTGGTGAATGCGTCCCGATCACAATAACAAAAACAACGTTAGCGAAATTTCACATACGCTTTAAGCGTTTAGATTAACTAAAACATTTAATTCGGTCCGTCAATCTCCTACGCTCGGGGATTAGACGGTAGGTTATAAGGGTAGTGTAATTATCAATACTTTCCATATACCTTTGTTTCTTTTGTTTGTGACCAGCATGTAAAATAAATTCAGGATTTTTTGTGCAACCTTGTTTGGAACCATATAGAATTATGTTGAAAATTAATTACCGACCCTAGCCCAATTTTCAATAATTTTCTAGGGCGGACGCCGAAGTTGCTTCCAGGAAGCTGTGATTAAAAGCGAATCCCACAAAATAATAATAAACATCTGGGAGCGGTCTCAGGTGATTGTCTGAAATACCTCCGGGCGAACCCTAAAAGAATAAAATACAAAGTAACTAAAACCTAAATTCCATACTACCATAATTTTCAGCTCTTTGAAAAAGAATTAAACATCCAAATATTCGAAGGCAGGTTGGTTCGTAACATCCCCTTTTCAATCTTTTTAATTCTTGGAGAAAATGTGCGGGTCTATCGTCTTTATTATTTCGAATTTTGATTGGCCAATTATTCATAATTTGGAAAGGCATTTGTATCATGCCTCTAAAGGTTCGCTGTCACCGGAGTGTTGTAATTTTAAATTGCTTTTTTCTTAATCTACTACGGGTTTCAATATTATTGTATAGAAGTTAACGAGGTCCTTGTAAATTTTATCTTAAATCAAATTGGACGAAATATCTGTTATGTGATTCATTTCTATTTTTCCCGACATTTGGTTTAATTATTTTCTTTTTATGTTCAAATCAGCTATTTGCCGGCGGATCTAGTCTAATCTCTCAATTTTTGCCCTATTGTCCATTTCTGTAAAGAATCTTTCCTTTTGTTAATTCACAAATTCGTTAAACTCTACACTTTCTAAAAGTTCATCGGTTTCTAAAACAAACCGTCTGTTATTTTCAAGGAATGAATCACATTGGAATGTTTCGTTGTTTATTTCTGGTCTTATTTTGTTTCTGGGACACGGTCCGTCTAGATTTGGTAGATCTTCATGCTCCCAAAAGAGTGTATCGTCAATGGGATCAAAGGTTCTGTTTGGATTTTGTATCAGGTCTGTAGTTGTTGGTGGAGTTATTCTGTCCATGTCCCGTATATTTCTCATTGGGGTTTCTACATTTTTCCTGGCGAAACCTCTACAGCGACCTAATGACCTATTTATCGTTTTTGGGATTGCTCCCAAATTTTGGGATGTGATCGAAACCATATTTCTAATCGTTGGTTTCATCGCGACATTATTTAAATCCTTATTTGGAATTGAAAGTGCAGCGGCCGGAGTTGTCTTAATTGGACACTCTGTATATTTTATTTTCTCCAATTCGTACCTTGAAATTTTATAAGAGTCTTGTGTCGTCGTTTCGGACTTTATTTTGGTTTAAAATTAGAGAGTTTAATTAGATACTGTTTTGATTATTGCGGGATTCCAAATTGAGCTCATTTTTTCTCTCCGATGCTTTGTTTATAAAGTACGTCGCCGTGACCTTGCCGCGAATCGTGAGGGCACGGGTTGCGAGTGATCGCTTGTTATCTACCGCACTTGGATTTCTCGCAGAGTCGGGCGGTTGAAACATTCATTGAAATTATAAATTGTTTCATTTTACTATGATTCGCTTTGTTTTTAAACTCGTTTCTGTGCCAATTTCGATTTCCGCATATGGTTTCCTTCGCGTACTTTAATTAACCCCAGAACCCAGCTAAGCGAGTAAATATTATAAACATGTTGGAAAAATGCATGATCTCCAGTGCATATCATTCTTTAACACTGAATCACCGTTATTAAAATCAACGAATTTACAAGTATACAAACGTAGGCACACGTAAATCAAGGTAAATGTGAAATTAAATCGCTTTTAAACATACTAATCACAGGTACATACAGATCATATATAAATATCGTATAAAAATATCAAATAAATCATATTAATCATTGCACATGTATAGACAGCAAAAAGAAAAGGCGTATGGTTAGGTTGCATTTTAGAAACTATTCTGATTTTAAATCAAAAAATAGCATACGATATAATTGATACAATGTAAAAATGTAGGCAATAGGCATCAATGGCAATTGGATTCAAAGCATGCAGAAAAGTGATTTTTCATTATGGTAGGAGTCAAGAGTAGAGTCTAAATTTTAGTTTAATTTGGGTCTTTTATTCTCGACAGGTTGGAACTTGATAGGGAAAAGAGGTGGTTTTTTTAGTTGGGCAACAGGTATTACGGGGTAAAACCGAGGAGGGAAATTAGGAGTTGAAGTGTCGAATTCGGGATTAGACACAATTAAACAAACCAGTGAACAGTAAGTTAGTTTATTGCAGACTTACATCCCTGCTATCAATACCCACGGCGAGGTTGTCGAGTCGTGACGAGTGGGGATCTAGTCTCCGGAAAATCGGGATGTAGCTTTGTGAAAGCGAGAAGACGGTGGTCAGGCGCTGGCGACACGCGAGTAGAACTGTGTACTGTAATGTTGTAAGCAAAACGAAAATCTGGGATATGCTTATCCTAATCGCGATGATCGCTCTCAATAAACGAAGCCATCATGGTTTTCAACACCCTATTTACTCGCTCAACCGAATTTGCTTGCGAGTGATACGGTGGAATAGTTGAATGACGAATACCAAGTTGTTCAGCAGCCTTTGATATAAATTTATTATTGAATTCCGTGCCGTTGTCCGTGAAAAAGACCTCAGGCTGAAAACTGCACATTCTTCGAAAGCCTTCCTTAACGCAACACATTCTATCTACTTTGTAAACATGTCCTGAAATATGAGTAAATATCGATAATGAGCGCGACTAGGCGAAAATGGGCCCATGATGTCTGATGCAACCACCATCCATTGTTTTTCTATCACGCGCTTTCCCATAAGTCCCACCGGGCCAGCCTTATACGTTCTAGGCCAATAATATAAGAAGGCCATACGTGCGTGTGTCCTTTCTACTCCGAGGTGATGGGGAGTTTTTCAGCGTAGCTCTCAAGGTAAAACCACCTTCCAGGCCTCGAGATCTGGTAAGAGTGGGTCAACGAAGGAGTTCGGTCTATGACAATACAACCTTCCTCCCTCAATCTTCCAATCCGGAAACTGCCGTGGAATTTCTTGAACATTTTTTACCATTCGCAAGTACCAGGGGTCATCGGTCTCTTTGATGGAAATCACTACTTCAGTATCCAGCTCATACATACGAGACAATGCGTACGGTACGTGATGTAAGACACCCTTCCTATGTTTGATGGTTACCTGATTTTTAAGTAACTCCGTAGCCCACCGTCCCAATCTACCTGTTGGATCTTTTGAGTTACGCAACAAGCGAAGGCTACTGTGGTCAGTAATCACTTCGAAAGGATTACCCTCAAGATAGGGCCGGAACTTTCGGGTCGCCCAAATCACAGCTATGGTTTGCGTCAGGACCGCCCCCAAACCAGTGTTACTAGCAGCAGTCTGCAATTGAAAGTGGCAGGATGAAATCTAGTCGGGCTAACGTGGGAGCGGAGGTCAATGCTTTTTCTAACAGCTCAAAGGACTTTTGCTGTTCTTCGCCCCATATAAATCGGCGACTTTTTTCTTTTTTTTTAACAGACGAAACGGAGGTTCAGTCATAGCAACAAAATCCTTTATAAACCTCCGGCACCACGAGACCATCCCCAAAAATCGTCCAAGTTTCTTTAAGGTGTTTGGGACCACTGGTTCAACGTTTTCTGGATCAGCGTGAAACCACGACGTGTTAACCATATACCTCAGATACTTGACTTCCTTACAAGAGAACTCGCTCTTTTGCCTATTAATGGTAAGGCCAGCATTGACTATCACATCCAGAACAGGCCCAAGCTAGTATAGATGTTCATCAAAGGTTTCGGTGACTATGATCATATCATCAAGGTACGAAAAAACGTAAGGTTCGAATTCAGATGTGACCAATCTATCTAGAAGGTGTTGAAAAGTAGCAGAAGAATTTGATAGACCGAAGGCATTCGAGTATACTGTATACTAGGAACAGCCAAAGCAGTAAGCTCCTTACTTTCTCTGGACACAGAAATCTGGTAGACGGCCTGACTGAGATCCCAGTGGGCTCCAAATGGGATGTCTTTATGACATCGTTACGACATCTTTACGACAACTTTAGGACAACTTTCCGACATTCTGTGTCCACGTCGTTAAGGTGTCTTTACGATATCGTAAAGACGTCGTACCCCTGAATAACACTATCCCTAAACTTTCCCAATGGGCACCAAATTTGACGACGTCTTTACGACATATTTACGACATCTTTACGACATCATATGTCCATGTCGTTAAGGTGTCTTTACGATATCGTAAAGACATCGTGAGATCGTACGATGTCTTTACGATATCGCAAAGACACCTTAATGAAATGGACATAGGATGTCGTAACGTTGTCGTAAATATGCCGTAACGATGTCGTAAAGACGTCGCCAAATTTTGTGCCCACTGGGTTCCTACACTGTTAGAAATATGTTGAAAATTCAACCACTCTTGTGGTTGAAATCTCGTTCATGCACGGAGTTAAAATAAAATTCATCCAAATGTAGTTGAAAATTCAATAAGACGTTTGCGTATACACAATGCGCCCTCATACTTCTTGCCAGGGCAGACCCCAACGAGACAAAGTGCCACGAGGAGTTATTTCGTACGTTTGTGTCGTAAGATCCATGAAATTAATAAAGGACATATAATATTCAGGAGAAGAAGAAAACAAAAGGTACGTTGGATTAATATTATCATAATGGGAAAATTTCATTCAGACTATTGCTACTAACAGCTGTATGCTTTTTTAGGTTATGTTTACAAAAACGAGCGTTGAAAAGTTTGATTGGGCGCGCAACTCATTATGGTAATATAATTCCAACGGACCTTTTGGTTTTCTTCTTTAAAGCTGCTTATTTTCCTAAATGTTATATGCACTTTGTTAATCTCATGGATCACACGACACAAACGTACGAAATAACTCCCTGATTCCTTATCAGAATTCTTTTGGTACAGTTAGTGAATTTCAAAGCACAGTATTTTTCAGGAATCTTCATGAGTTTTCTTTAAGATTTTTGAAAAATTATAATTGCCTTGAAATTCACTAATTGTGCCGAAAATTTTTTTTCTTGTTACTGAAATTTCAATTGCATGTGGTTGAAATTTCAACTGCATGGTTGAAATTTCAATTACACGTGGTTGAAAATTCAACCAGATATTTCTAACAGTGTATTGCTTGCTTACCTATATAACTACAACACGAACCAGAATTAAATAGGCCTTTCAACTTACGACCGCCTACGCTGACCTCTATGGTTAATCTCCTATCTCTAAATAAAGCACAAATTTGTTTTCTAAATTTATGATGGCCTCAACTACAAACAGGGCTCCTATCAAATAAGAAGGTAAACAGGATCCTAAAGTCATCCGCCCTTAAGCGTTTACCGGCTTGGACCAAAAACCTCCACAACAGCTAATGGTAGATACATCAAATTTACTACATACGTGGAAAAATTTTCGTAATGGTTTAGTACACGCTTGGAAGAAATGTCCATCTTCACCACAATTCCAACACCCCTGTCTTCTAGCAAATTTTCGCTCAGTATTTGCTATAGCAGAAGACGGCAATTGTGGTGGAGTATTAGTGGTGACTGATGGAAACTGAGGAGCGGCATGCACCCGAACATCTGTTGAGGATACATTAATGGTAACCCATGAGCAGAATTCAACAAAGCGCCACTATTACCTGTTGGATTCTGTAGATAGCGTTGACCGCTCTGGTTATTATTATTGTTACGGTTACGATTCCAGTTATTATTCTTATTATTCTGTGGGTCAAGTGTGCTTAGTTTTCTTAAAATTGAATTGGACGATCCGAAACAGTAATAATGGGTTCTGTTGTAACCGCAGCTACGGGCTTTGCTGTTGCTTTAAAAGAAGTATACGCAAACTCAGGTATCAAACTACTGCTTATAGGCGACTTGGGGGGGGGGGGGGGGCATATGAACTATCCATCCCATTGGCCGACTCAAACAGTTCTCCTCTTATTTCCAACTCATCAAAATCCTGGAAGTCACTACGAGGTATCGCTTGTCTGTATCGCGAGAGTAAATTTGGATAAGCTTGCTATATTCAGTTAATCCGTAATATCGTCATATACAACACAGCCGTAGTCAAAGAAAGGGAGGATGAGGATTTTAATTAGGAGGATACGCGTTGGAGTAGGTAGTGATTCTTTATTCCTGTTAAGCTGTTGGAGATCTCTAAAGGTTTTCCTCGAGATATCCGCAACTTGTTCATTCCACGTAAGAGAGCGATTAAGAATATAGCCTAAATATTTCACAGTATCCACAAAGGGGATGAGACGTCCATCGATCAAGAGAGGAGGCAAGGTTGCAAATGTTGCAAGTGAAGCAGAGGAAGAAGGTCCTATGATTATAGCCTCAGTTTTAGCAGAGTTAAGAGTGAGACCGTTTGTCAAGGCCCGGAAAGGTAGAGCTTAAAGTCGTCAGCATATTTGTGATAGTCGCAATGACGAAGTTCGCTACCAAAGTCAGATGCATAAATATTAAAAAGTGGGTGCTGACTTGTACTCTTTCAGAACGATTACTTAGGTATGATTCAAACAATTCAACAGCCATATTTGAGAGGTGAAGTGATTTGAGCCTAGTCGATAGTAAATTATGGTTAACTATATCAAACGCTTTAGAAAAGTCAAAAAGGACAACAACAGTTATTTCCCTTCTATCAATTGCCAGTTTGAGGTCAAAAGTTTTATCAAGTGTAGCTGTAAGAGTACTATACCTGGCACGAAACCCAGATTGCATTGGGTCCATTAAATTGTTTGTTTCAATATATGCAGTAAGTTGCTGATGGACAATGCGTTCGAAAGGTTTAGAAAATGCACAGAGGATGGATATTGGGCGGAAATCTTTGGGAGAGGTAGGGTTAGATATTTTAGGAACAGGGCGACTAATCGGCTCTTTCCAGGTATCAGGAAAGATTCCCACCTGTAGAGATGCGTTATATATATGCAAGAGAATAGGACAAATGACTGGTAAAGCTAAGAGAATCATTTTAATTGAAATACCATCTGAACCTTGAGCATTTGATTTTACCTCTAAGAGTTTTTTAATTAGAGTTTCTTGCGATATGTTAGAAAAGAATAATTTAGTACCATCAAAGGTAGAGGGAACTGCGGACGACGAAGGAGTGCTCTTCGCAAGGAGTATGGATTTTATGGTGAAGGCTGTTAAACGATCTGCGGGAGAAAAATTGTTATCAGCAGCCAAGTGTTTTGGAGGAATAAGTCCAAGTCTTATCAAGAGAAACCAGATGTTTCCATTTTTATTCCTGTTTTTGATAGAATTGTAATTATATTGGTTGTATGAATCCCTGATTTTGGTTTGAACTAAGTTTCTCAATTTACGAAATTTGGCTTGAATAATACTATTTTTGTTCTTTTAGCCAATCTACGTCTTTTTCTCTTTCTTTCATCAAGTCTTTGATATGAGATGTAATCCAAGGAGTGGACTTCTTTTTTGCTTTGAGGGTATGAAGAGGAGCAAATTTCTCAAAATCTAAAGATAAAAATTTCGTTAGACAGATAACTTTTCTATTTATATCTTTTTCAATAAAAATTCTTTTTCAATCACAAGCAGAGAACTGCTCAAGAAATTCGGCTTCATTTATATTTGTGAGATTGCGTATATACAGAGAAGATATACTAGAGGAGGGATCAAATGAGGACTGGTATTGAATGCTGATAAGGTCGTGGTTTGAGAGGAATGAGATTGAGTGTTGAGTAGAAGAAATTACCTTGTCTAGATAATCAACAATCATCAAGTCAATCCATATAATAGAATGATCGGTGTGTTGCGTGGTATTGTGGGGAACTATAGATAAACCGGCAGAGAACACTACTGATTTTAAATAGTTAGTTAAGTTATTGGTGGCATTAATATTTGTGTTCAAGTCATCAGTAAGTACAATTTTATTATAATTTGGTATGAGGTCAAAAATGTCAGTCTCAAGTTCCCTACAGTAGAGCATCAGGAGGTTTCTAGATCACACCCACCAACATGCTGCCATGAGACGAAGATACCTTGATAAAAAGGTATTCAGCAATAGGGTAATTGGCATGAGGACTCATTCCCACCTGTACAACCCTTAAGCTGTCATGAATGTAGAGACAGACCCCACCCCCTCTTCTCTCATCTCTATCTCTGAGGAAAAGTGTGTAATGATCAAGTTCTATGAGGCTAGATAAAAAATGTTAGGCGTAAGCCAGGTCTCAGGCACGGCTATGATATGATAGAAACAGGACATAAAATGATGTTTAAATTCGTGGTAATGAGCAGGTAAAGACTGAGCGTGGACGTGACAAATATTACAAGTTTCCATTTTGATAGTGAAAAGTAAAGTTCAAGCATAGTTAAATACAGAAGTGTCTGAAATACTTTAACGAACCAAATCAATTTCACATGATTACAATTGAAAACACGGAATAAGGCACATAAAAGGGTACAAATTAAAAAAGCAATAAGCATTATAAAGTTAACATGACAAATATTTAAGATATCCATTTTAAATGTAAAATGGTAAGTTTTAAGTTACAAGTTACTTGAAAGAATGGTAGCACATAGGAAAAGATAGTATACATAGAAATAACATGATCAATAACCACTAGAGCCCAAATTAGGTAATTACAAATAGGGTTAAGTAGAGTCCAATTGTTGCTGAAGTAACAGTGTAGATATAAATCTAGAAGAATATTCAGTGGTACGGAAGCAATATAGTCATGATTACTTTGACTTAACATATGTTTTAGTAGAACATAATAAATCCAAATATCACAGTTAGAATAACTGAAAAACCTTTGAGTTATTAAATACAAATTTTCAATTGAAAAAATCATGATGTATGCGTGATGAGTTAGAAATCGGTCTAATTGACTAAAGTCAGCGTCAAAAGTACGCGACCCTCACTTTCAACACTTGCAACTCGTTCAAAAAAAATCGCAGAAAATTTTGGCCAGGTAAACGTGAAAGCTTAAGGTCTCCCGAATTGTAAAATATGTGTATTATTGGTCTGAAAAATCTTTTACGGTGGCGCTGATGTAAAACGTGCCAAAAAACAAGGTTTTTGGGGCACTTTTTTCAAGCCTCGACTTTCGAGGCTTCCAAAACCGAGCTGGACGTCTTGAAAAATCTGAAAAAATTCACAAGATGATTTTTTGTGGAAAACGGTCCGTAATTGATAAAAAAAATTCATATTTTGAAATTTGGAAAACTGTGTTGCATTCTGGACACCTTAAGGATGGTCTGTGAATTTTTTCAGATTTTTCAAGACGTCCAGCTCGGTGTGGGAAGCCTCGAAAGTCGAGGCTTAAAAAAAGTGCCTCAAAAATTTTTTTTTTGCACGTTTTTCATCAGCGCCACCGTCCAAAATTTTTTAGAACAATAATATACATATCTTTCAATTCGGGAGACCTTAAGCTTTCACGTTTACCTGGCCAAAATTTTCTGCGATTTTTTTTTAACGAGTTACAAGTGTTCAAGGTGAGGGTCGCGTACTTTTGACGCCGACTTTAGTTATATTATATTCACCGACATGTATACTTAGTATGACACTAGGAAGCAGTTATTACTATCTAAGTCCCTCGACGGTCTGCAGATTAGCCAGGTGAATTCGCGGAGATCCATCCTCTCTCCGACAAAACATTTTTCCGCCCGCAATCCACAGATATTTGATTATTTTGTCTCTTCTGACCTCGCAAAGGGATCTTCAAGAGCCCTAGATATTGAGTCCATGGTAGTCAAAAGGTCTTCATTGGGTTTCATACGCAAATCATGAATTTCCAAATTCGTTTGAAGGGCCGCCTGCTTGTTTAAGTTCAGCGCATGCCCAAGAGTAGCCACTTGTAATTTCAAACTATTGGCATCCTTTTTGTATATCATTAAGCTATTTCCCTTTCGGCGAGCCTCTAGGGGTAAGCGTGACACTACCCGATTCGGGTAGTGTTTTTTAGGTGGATTTGTAAGTAAATGGGCTCACCGCACCCACGACTTTTTAATTTTGGTAATATCTTCTTTTCCCTTTGCTGAGCCAGCTTCGAGTACATAAATTCGATTCGCGTTCTCAGCAATGTTCGCTTTGATCGTTTCAACGGAGGTTAGTAGATTGTGATTGAATGCTTGCTGCTTATTTTCAAATTCTGTGATCCTTGAGAGAATCTCCTGAGACTGCGCAAGCGCTTCCTTTTGTCCTTCCAAGAAAGCATTTCTGATCATAGCGGCGAGATCAGGCATTTTATGCAGAAGAAATCTGCCTGACCCTTTTTGAGCTTATGAAAGTTTTTTTTTTTTTTGAAATGTTTAAATTCGCACCTCAGGTCCTCTTCTGGAAATAACTTCCTTGCACTCTCGACACGTACCCGTTGCTCTAAATGATCAGTGGCAGATATTAAATAGTCCCAAAACAGCAAAAAATCAGCAATTTCGTAAAAACAAACTTGCTCGGACGCACCAGGAACACACAAAGTCACAACTTGCAAATCTTTATTAAAAAAGAGCAAGAAAAACACACGAAATTTCAAAATTACGGAGAGCACCAAATCGACACGTCCACTCAGACCACCGTTACCAATACGTTTTCTTACCAATACGTTTTAATTGGTTCAAATCATGATCTTAAAAGCACACAAAATAAATTAAAAATCAAACGATATTTGAGCTTAATATTTTCATAAATGTTCACTCAATCTATATATATCCATAAATTATTACCGTTTTTTTAATCCCCTTTTCATTAATTTTACAACGTATTCATACATAAATTGATTAAAATTTTATTTTACTATCCATGGCCGAATGCGACCGAGTATTACCGAGAGCGAGTAATTACGAGGGACTTTACGTCGACCTGAAAGTGGGCGCAATCCTTTGGAATCTTTTTCACTCTTTCGTGTCGTCCTCGCAGTCCCCGCCATCTCTAGCCATCTCATTGACAGCTTTCTGAGTGCATAGCCCCTCGACTAATTACTATGTAATCGTATAACAAATTGTAATTATTGAAGTGAAAATTAACTACACGTTTTTGTTTATTGTTGTACCATTGAGGGTGATCCTGAAATCATCATATTCCTTGTACGTACACATTCCTTGTACAAAACTGAACAAAAACTACCGTCTTGAGAACTTCACGTTGCTTCGAAATTGTTTCTTTCTGGCGAATATTATACTTACTGACTTGAAGTGCATCACGTTCTAGAGTTCGCGCAAGCTGCTTATGTACGCGTGGGAATAGCGAGCTCCGATTGGATCTTAAAAACTATCAATAGTTTGAAAACTATTGATCGTACAACATTTTGTCACAGTAGTTTTTTGTTCAGTTTTATATAAGAAATGTGTATGTATAAGGAATATGATGAGTTCAGGATCACCATGTATATAGGTCGCGTCATATTAACCAGCAGATTGACACAGTATTGTCTTCATGTCTCTCTGAATCTGAAATCTGCATTCTATATGCATCGGTTTAGATTTTTAGAATTATAATTAACAATTAAAAACTTTAAATGCCTTTTTAAGTCGCATATTCGATTTTCGACAATCTAAGGCCGACCGATCGAATCGAGAAAACCGATCCGACCATGGAACGGATCGAATGCTGGTTTTTCGGCATTTGATCGACGGGCCGATCGAATCGAAAAAACCGATCCGACCGTGGCACGGATAGCATGTCGGTTTTCCGACATTTGATCGGTGGGTCAATCGAATCGAATAAACCGATCCGATCGTAGCACGGATCGAATGTCCCAATTTCAGATTTGAAATAAATGTATAGTTATTGATTTAAAAAGAAATTCGTCTTATTGCCCAGCTTACTTTGAGCATTAAGCCATGAACCAGATTCGTCTCCTTCCCGGCATTAGGACTACTGCTCGCGCATTAGACCTGATACCGTATTCGGCTTAATGCCCACAACATACTTACATACATACATACATACATACATACTTACATACATACATATATATTAGGGTGACCAGAAAAAAACACTTTTGGATTTCTTAGGAGCGAAAGGCAAATAACGCTAGCTTATGGGATTGTAGAAGCCAGGTTTTTTTTTTAATTTTAAATAATATTTAGAGGTGCCCCATCGTCTTTGAAGTTCTTATGTAATTAACATGGGCGAAACCAACTTTTTTTCATTTAAGATTTTAACCACGAAGTTATCCACTTTTTAGTTTGAACTTTTAACTCATTTTCACTGTTTTCTACTGTTTTCAAAGCTTAATAACGGCCCTAATAATTTATATCTTATAATGAAATTTTAAGAATATTTTCCTCGAAGGTTGAAGATCACATTTCCTGAAAAAGCAGATTAGGAAAAATATTAATAAGCCTGCAATAATGAAAACAAATCTGAGTAAATTTTTGAAATGTTACAGTTTTCGGGGCGGAGCGCTCATCAGCTCGCCATAAAAGTCTATCACAGTGGGTCTTGTCACCATAAACTCATAAAGCAGACCCTTTCACGGCAAAGCTTTCGATAGTTATATTTCCCTTTTTCAGAAAAGTGAGTAATAATAATTCAAGGGACGCTAACTATACCTG
>CAKNWW010334872.1:0-15509 GCA_932074435.1 Andricus kollari
CAACTTTCATTTTCGAGGTGGGTACACTTGAGAAATTATGCCCCATATATATATATATACACATACACATGTGTGTGTGTGTGTTGAAAATTTCAAAATAATTTGTATTCTGAAAATTTGGTGAGACGATATTAAACGTATTTAAATATACAGAAGTACGTAGAAAAATTCCAGAAGGATACGCCGAATGAAATGGATTGGTAGAAATTATATAATTTGTTCCATAATAAGTCACCTGTCGGGAATATCCTGAGGTGGAGGAGATGCTACTTTGTCGACGGACGGTTGTCTAGACCCTGTCAACCTGGAGTGTGCTCTGGCATATCGATCCACGGAACTGTCTCTACTCGGTGGCCTTTTATAGTGGTCTAACCTGAAATTTTGAAAAATAGCTATTTGTGATATAATTGCGTAAACAGGCGATTGCCGAAGAGTGTGAAATTGGCAGTCTGAGCCGGAGGCTTACAGCTGGAGTCGGAGGTTAGAGCACGAGCGAAGCGTATGCGAAAACGTAGACAAGTGCGAAGAGCTAAGGGCAAATGCTGCAATTACACGAGTAGCAATTGCCTGTACGCACTTGTATTACACGCTGTTATTGCAGAAACCATTTGAGAAAATTATTTAGCACTTTTTTACACTTTGAACTAAATTTTCGATCCCGTATGGCGGTTCCCAGCCAAATTTCTGTATAAGTTTTTTAAGAATATTTTTATTTTGCCGGTGTGCAAAGTTACTTTTGTCTAAAGTGCGCATGCTCGTCCACTGCGGTGGTTCGCAAAATAGATGTGTTTAGAAGTGCGCGTGTGCAATTATTATTCTCGCGCAGTTTGTTAGATTGAATCACTTTGCAGATTATTTAGAGACATGGAAGTCTTTACTTTCGAGGTGGATGTTGCAAAAAAAATTTCGGGTTTCAATCAACTTTATTGATTTTCATCAATGAAAATTTAAAGTTTGAACTGACTAATTTGCACGTATTTTATGACCTACAAGTTAATAGATCAAGATTAGCGGTAATGCATCGCCGCCAAGTATCCAAAAAGATAATAAGTATTCAAGTATCCTTATCTGGAATAACCATGTATTTTGGACCTTTTTTGGATTGTCCGAGCAATTCTGAACCGAATTCAATGAAAATCGGCAGCTGACGGAGCGAGCGTGATTTTATGTTAATGTTATAGAAATTGTGAGATTGAAACCATAAAACTAAAATATGTTTTGATAAAGTTATTTTTGTTTTTGAAACAGCCAGCTGTAGACTCGATTAAAGGATTTTCATATCTTTAAATTACCAATGTGGCATCATGAGTTGTAGATGTCATACCAAATCGAAACAATAAATCTTTACAATAAATTCTGCTGCAAGTCTCTGCTTGAAACATTTTACCAATGTCGTTGGTTCGCTTCTAACAGTACTTGTAGCTAGATCAGGGATAAATATCGCTGGTTTACCTCTCCATTTTTGTTCATTTACAATTTCAGTAAGAAGTTTGTAGCAACATATATCCTCGATAATTATATATAGCAAGGATTTTCTATATCTTTCGATATGTTTAAAAATCTATTTTTTCACATGTACTCACCTCTGCAGCCTGATATATCCAACCAATATATACAAATTTTAAAGATGTTTCATGTCAAGATTGCCATAACAAGAATTTTTCGATATCTTAAACAGTTTTTAGGATTTTAGGTATTTAGTGTATAACATTAAAATTCAGAAATGATATAAAAGGTACAATTTTTTAAACTATTCATGATACTGAAAATTCTTACAATATATACCGAGAATATGTTGCTACAGACTTCACATGAAAATTTGTTGTCAAACGTTTGAATAAATTGGGGTGTAGAGGTGAGCACAGTTGAAAAATGAAATTTATTATTTATGAAAATTTTATTTAATAAGTATCGGATAAGTTTGACGAACCTAGCCACCCTTTTAATATTGAATTAAAATTGAAGAATTAATCAAAATTGAAATTGATTAAGAGTACCATAAAATAGAATTAAATAAGAAATCCATTTAATTCACTTAGTTAACTTTTAGCGAAAATTATTCAAACAATTAATCTGATTTTTTAATTTTGTAAATAATTGATTCAAAGAAAATTAAATTAATTAAGTATATCTATCTTGAATAGAAAAAAAATGAAATTCCACCAGAAACATCTGCGATGCAAAAAATCTACCAAGTACAACTACATTAATTTTTGAAATCAAAGTTGGCCGATTAATTGGGGGAAAAATATTCATAATAAAATATATCAAAAGATTTTTTTATACAGTACCCTACAGAAATGTTGTAATTCAAATTTATAAAGCCATTTTAGACATTATAAAATTTGGCAGAATTTCATTGTACCATCAATCTCTCATACTCAGCAATGCTCAATCCCGCTAAGTTTGATAAAGTATAAAATGTCTTTTTAAAATTTCTTTTAAAAATTTCTATAGGGTAGTTTATTAAAACCGTTTCTTAATATATCTTATTATGAATAATTATTTCTAAATTAATTGGCCAACTTTCATTTCAAAAATGCATGTAGTTGTCCTTAGTAGATGTGCTACATCGCAGATGTTTTTGGTGGGATTTATTATTATTTAAAATGAATTTGAGAACTTAATTCGGAAAGAACCAAATGAGATAAATACATGAAACCTGGCATTAATAATGTCTTTCTAAATAAAACATTTCAAATTCGAAGTATTAAATTTAATTATTGGGTCAAATTAATGTATAATATAATTCGGTGGGTCCATTTGGATATATGGAAGTGTTTAACGCTTCTCGTTCGAACACCGAAGTTAAGCAGCACTTCGATCGGTTATATATTCATATATCGGATGGGATGATGGGAGTCGTCGTAAAATATATAGTGTATTTATCTGTTTTTATGCTGCCTTTCACTTTCGAACTTATACTAAAATAATAATTACTTATTTTTCTTTCTCTTCTTGTAGCTTGGTGTGCAGTGAAAAGATTCAATTAACGTTTTTTTTAACCAAAACAAGTTTGAATCCCTCAAATAATTCCAATAATATGTGAAAAACAAAGCTTTGGCTGAATTTAATCCAATTTCTGATTGAATCCAAAATGTTATTCAATGAAATAAATATTCTAAAATATCAAAGAAAACGATTTGGTTGAATTAGAAACAAATCTTTTTTCTGACAGTTTGCATTTTTATGTGAATAATTATTTATACAATTTTAAATACAATTTACCTGTCGTTAAGCGTTTGACCAATACCACCGATGTTTGGTCTGTCCTGAGAACTTAAAATTCTGCTATTTCTTCGTAAACTAGTTGCACTGGATGGCCTCTGACCATCAATGAGGCCATCAGGTTGATATTGTTGTTGTTGTTGTTGTTGTTGCGGTTGGCTATAGAGCTGCTGTGGATTGTACTGATTCATTTGACCAGGTCCATACTGGTTCGGTATTGTCGTCTGTAAAAGTTTATAATTATATAAACTTTAGTCGCGAAAATATGAATTATCCTTATAATTATATTAGACATGCATCCTCGCCAGGCATTTCATATCTACATAAATAAAGGTTAGATATCCACAATATTTCCATTTACAATAAATGTATCGAAAAAAAGGAATTACATTTTAATAATACGAGAGTAATTATACATTTGCTAACTTTACCAATTCGTGTTTATTTCTCAAAACTTCAGTTCGGGTTTTCCACATCTCAATCAACGTGTAAATAAATTATCTTTTCCTACCATCAAACACGAGAAACATGCTCCACTTTAAAAATAATTGGATTCGTTCACACGAGAAACAAATGAGCTGGGGCGGAGGTTCCATTTGATTATATAAATGAAAGAGAGCGACAGGTGGGTCGTACATAAAATCTGGTAAAGGTTGTTATTTATTTTCTAACATATAGTGCTACATGTTATCTGATTTTTTTCGTGGTAACAGCTATTTGCACGTTTATTATGAGAGGGGTTGAAAACGTTAATGAGAGCAGTACATATTAACAACGATTGAGTTTTATTATTCAGACAAAAGGTTTTGAGAAAAGGGGTTTTATCTATTATTTTTGCAAACGTTAATAATCTTACACCATAATGTTGTGATCCGAAAGGATTCATTTGACCCATCATGGGATCATACATGACTGGAGGAAGCGGAGACATGATCTAAAAAGAAAGAATTTTGCCTTTTTGAATATCTAATTTATAATCTTCTGATTTTATTTTTTTGGTTTAGGATGGATTTTATTACTTATTATTATTTAGTATTTTATCAACATTTGAAGATTTTTTTATTTTGTTTGGTCCAAATAGGAAGATTTTCAAACATTGAAATGCTCTCAATATATTCAATTTTGAAGTCTATATAAAATATCGATATTTTTAATTCTTTTCAGATTAAAATTTATATATAATAATATTAAAATATAAATTTCACATATATTTCTGTAAATTCAACTCTTTTCGGGAAGTAATTTTTAACTTTGATTAATATACGATATTTTAGCCGTAAATCATATACTCATGCTTTGTGATCAAAGAATATTTCTCAAGTATTTAAATAATAATATATATTTTATAATAAGAATGTGAAACTAATTTGGAAATTTTCGAGAAGAAAGAAATATTTTGTTTCTCATTTTGTAGATGGGAATCTTACCATTTGATTGTTTTTTACTCTTTTTAATGGTCAAGTCTGAACAGAAATAAAAAATATGACGTACGAAATTATAATGAAAATAAAAATTCAGAGATAGAAAACCGTTAAAATTGTTTCAATAATTTTATGATATGATTTATGTTAAAAATATCAGTACAATACGGATATGGTATATAATTTTTTAATATAATATATTGGAATTAGGATTGGTTATTGTAATTTTCTTTTTAATTTTTGAAAGCAGATAAGCCGTTGATCAAGGAAAACGAAGAAGACAGGGAACAATGAGAATATGAGTAATTTGTTTCCTTTAAAATAGTCATAGATGATTTGAAGACAGTAATAACAATAATTATAATTTTAATACAAAAATTAAAACAAAATTTAACAGTCAGAGTGGAAGGTTTAAGGAAGCTAAACTTTAAATGAATGTCAGACCAAATACATAATCGTTTAAGAAGGGGGTTTTCAGATAAAGATTGTCTCTCGTCTGAAATTTTATGACAGCAAGTAAATTCTTTCAAATCAAATGAAAAAATAATAATAATAAAATCAATTGACTGAAAAATGCGAGAGCGAATCAGGTTTGAAAAATATAGGTTACCAGACGATAAAATTTACACACTCCTGGTATTCGCTGGGGGAGGGAGGTCAGGCATGGGTGAATATAAAATAAATATGATTCAAACTAAAATCCCGTTTCAACTACGTTTGAATACTTTGCACGTTTCATCTATATTTGATCAAACAAATATTTGCGAAGAATCAAATTGACATCCAAAAACTTAAATCATGTTTGTCTGGATTAAAATATGAACCACTGAGAAAAGTTACTCACTTATCGATATTCTTCCAACATAGTTTGGTGTGTCATTGTTTATTTAAAAATTATTGTTCAGCATACGTTGTTCTCTTCCATCGTAAGCATTATAATTTTTTTTTTATCTTAATGACCACTAAATTTTCTCTTAAAAGTTCTCTAGGATTCTTTAAAAGCTTGAAATGTATTTTAGATATTGTACAGATGTGCAAGTTTTACTTCAAAATTTTGAATTTTAAGCATGTGTCAGTTCAAAATTGTTTAATTCTAAGGCCGTACCTACGTGTACCGAAAGTTAAGTAAGTATAGCGGAGCCTGGAAAACGGACTTATTCGTATTGAAAGTTCGATACACATAGCAAGATTTTTTCGGTACACATACACCATTATAAACGGATTCAAATTAAAGTTCGTTAATTTCGAACGATTTTATATTGAAAACTTTCTACATAGAAAAATGTCTAAATTGCTAACTTTTAGATGATATTAAATTATAAAATTGTAAGGGATATAATTGCAAATAACCTGCTAGGGAATCAAATGAGATATTGTTAATTAAAATCGAATGGAAATTACGACTTTGGTCTAAAATGGAAGGAAATAAAAGTTACAACCTTAAATATTAAAAAAGAAATAAATGCACGAATCGGATTCTTTTTTAAAATTCATTAAACTTATCAATTGGTTTTTTCTTTTTTTATAAATCATGTTAAAGACTTAAAGATAAAGTAATTTTGAGTTTAACTGTATGTACTGTATTTTTTTTTGGTACCTAAAGAAACTCTTAGAAAAAATGGATTTGATTACAATTCTTCATTTAAGAAAAGTTATTTGAATTTTCGTCTCTTAGTTTAACTTGTAGGTAAAATCTCCTATTCTTATTCAATTATGATGATCAAGAGATGATTTTATTGCTTCAAAGATTCTGTACTACACCATTTGGTTAGTTTTTATTTAAAAAATGTTATTTAGAAATCATACGGTTATCACTTTTGTTATATATTTTTTATTTTTATAAAAGCCAACTAAAGTGAGTTGTAAAGAATCTTTCAAGGAATGAAATCATCCCTTGATCACTAGAATTAAGTAAGATTTGCAGCTTTATTTCTACAGCGAATGTAAAAAAACAACAAAACAAGTCAATATTGGTTGATAAACAATTTAAACCGGAGCTATTTTTCTGAAAGAAAGCTTTCGTATCTCTTCCAAAATCAATTGAAATTAACAATCAGTAAATTATAAATCATTTAAAAAATGTCTCAATTTTTTATTGGATTGTGCGTAGAGAATATTCTTAAACACGGATCATGCCTAATACCATGACTTTTCCAAATAAATAAATTAACTATCAATAAACAATCCAATAAAAATCAGTCTCACCTGCTGGTTGGCGTAACCCTGCTGATACTGATTCTGGTACCCCTGCGTCGTCGACATCGTAGGCGCATAATTATTATATTGTTCCTGTGGATTCGATTTTTGAAACTGCGATTGTCCATACTGGCTACTCTGGCCAGGATACTGGCCTTGTGTCGATTGCACGTACTGATTCGGTGAAAACTGTTGTGGATTCTGTTGGAACTGGTTCGGTATGCTATTCGTGTACTGAGACTGGGTTAATTGATTGGTCATCTGAGGGTACGGATTCGAACTTGCTAAGGACGTCTGCGGATTCGAGTATTGCGTCTGTCCACTCGGAATCTGGTTAGGAATCTGATTAGGTATCTGGTTAGGCATCTGGTTGGACATTTGATTAGGCATCTGGTTTTGCATTTGGTTCTGATGCGGAATCTGGTTCTGGGCTGGTTTCATACTGGTCCTTCGTATCGATTGTGTTAATGATTGGGTCACATGACTTGGGCCAGGATTGGACGACGATGGGGAGCTTTCATCAGACAAAGCAATCTTGTTAGGGCTAAACCCGGGTTGATCAACGCTTGCTGTTTTATGCAAAATGCTCTTTCCAGGAACACTGTCCTGGGGTGGAGGCACGTATCTGGGAATTTCTCGATTTTTCAACCTCTCCAAACCCGGTTGCCGGAAATCTGGAGCAAATTGACGGGCCGTCGTTTGAGCTAATTCAGAATCCTCTCGCGCGTGTTCAGCAGCGATGTCTGCAAGTTCGGCCTTGCCACGAGCTGTTGCAGTTCTTGAAATGGCAATATCAGCTTTTTGAAGTGCGATTTTGCTGGCTCTTTGAGCAGCGTTTACAGCAGCTTCTATCCTCTCTCGGAATTTGGCGGATCTTATAAGGAACATGTGCTTCTTTTTCTGACTCGTTATGAGAACGTTGTTCTTGTACTTTCCTTCTTCTTTGCTACCATCGCGAAAGGTCGTCACTCCGTAGCCATACTTACGATTGTTGAACCATTCGCCTTCGTATCGGAGACCATCACTTCTTTCGGAGATTCCAAAGCCGGTCCTCTTGTCGTTTTTCCACTCACCGAGGTACGTCTCGGTTACGGAGGCATCCATTTGCTCGTCCTGCGAATTGAAAATTTTGAAATTATTGTTAAATTAGACCAGTTTAAGAAATAAAGTCAGGGCCGAATTTAGTACGGGGTCATGGCCCCAGGGCCCCCCACAAATGTAATTAGTCGGTAAATTAAAATCGCTGCGACATGCGAGGAATCACAAAAGGCCCCCACATTTTAACCGGCCCTAGGGCTCCCAAAACCCTAAATGCGGCCTGAATAAAGTAATAATTTTTTTACTCCAAACTGCTAGCGCGAAGTACATTGACAATTAATCATCCGTTTCCGATAAAGTTGTAGTCACGGGATCTCGCATACATTGTTCTCGAAAACCTGATTGATTGCGAAACTGCATGAATATCACTTTCAGTGGCTGTTTTAAGTTTTTCCTTCGTATGTCACTGTTATTTTTTAAATAATTTGAATTGAGGAATATAACATCTATCAATCGTGAGTGGCTATGATTACAAGACATATTTCATAAACAGAATTTTAACAAATTTTCGAAAAACTTTGAATTATTTCGAAAGATACATTGAAGTTTTGAAAAGATTTCTAAGTAATTAAAATCTGGAGAAGATTTCAAAAGATTAAAAATAAAACGTCGATTTTTGAAGTTTTAAAAAAAAAGAAACTTGTTAAGAATTCTGCAACGTTTGAAACTAAAATTTCTCAAAATTCCTAGGAAAATTTCAAATGATTTTTTATTTTGAGAAATTAATTTTAAGAGAAAATTGAAAAAGATTCCAAAAAATTTTCAAATGATTGCCTAACATTTTGAAAAATAGTGTAGCAGATTTAAAAGCAAAAAATTTCAATTGTCAGGATTACCAAATTTTAGAAAAAATTTGAGTAAGTTTTTAGAGATATTTAGAATTGTTTAAAGATTTTAAAATAATTTAAAACTTGAAAAGATTTAAAACAATTTTTAACAAAATGTAGATTTTTTAAGATTTCGAACAGAAAATTTATAAACTTTTCAAGAATTTTTAAAGTTTCGAAGAGAATAAAAAACATATTCCTAAAATTCCTCAAAATTTTAAAAGATATTTAGAAGGTTTAGACATTTTGAAAAATTTGAAAGTAATTAAAAGTTTGAAAAAATTTCAAAAATTTTCAAACGAATACGTAGATTTTTAAAGATTTTGAAAAAAATTGTGAAGCTTTTTAAGGATTTTGAAAGCTTTCAAGAAAGCAAAAGAAGTTTCTTAAGATTCCTTGGAAATTATTTAATAATTTTCTATTCTAAAACATTATTTATTAAAGAAAATTTACAAAGATTTCAAAACATTTCAAAATTTCAGGTAAAATTCGAGTCAGTTGATGAAATATTGAGGAATTTCAGAAGTTTTGAAAAGAGTAAACATATTTTAAACCTTGAAAAGATTTCCGAAAATTTCTAAAATATCTTAGAATTTCTTCTATAAACGTATAAAGATCCTAAATATATTTTTCACTGTCTCTAATTTTGCCTAAAGTTGGATAAAATCCTGTAAAATAAAGAAACTTTCTTTAAAATTGTCTAGATTCTTTTTCGACATATCTGAAATCTTCAAGAATCGGTTTGAATTTTCACAAGCAGCTTCGGATGGTTATATTTGCATATCTTTAAAAACAAACTGATAATAATTTCTGAAAATCTAATTGATGCTGGAATTTAGGTTTAAAAACTTTAAAAAAATAAATAGTTATCCGAAATTTTTATTTTGAACTAAAAATGGGTTTCCCGCTCTAAATAAAAAATAATACGCCCGCGTAGCGCGGGATTGATGATAGTACACATTAAAAAGAAGATTTATGGGATACCGATTTGAAATTGCACAATTTTCAAGCTCGATTTCGAGACCTTCAAAGTAAAAATTTTATATTCGTAAGAATAAAATGTTTTATTTTCATATATACTCTATTCTTTAGGTTAAAAAGGGAATACTTGAAGTAACAAGCAACTTGAAAAAGGTTGATTTTACTGTTTTAAGATTTGATGGTCGACGAAGGAAGGAGAAATAAATGCCAAAGTAGAATGCATACCGTCGATAGCTGCACTTTTAGTATTTCCTTCACAAGATCAGTTTTACTGACATGTTTACAAATAAGTCACCCCTCCCCCTGCCAGTCTAATGATTATTCTAGGTACTAAGATAAAATTGCAGATGTTAGGTTGATTTTCATATTTTTAAACTGAGAAAATTTTTTTAGCTATGTTAAAATATCTTATTTCAATTTGTAATACCAGGTTTAAAAACCTCGAATAGGCCTTTATAATTCTGTATTCTTTAAAAGATGTTCATATTGACATAATTTGCCTTTAAATTGAGAGGCTTATCTATTAGTTTTCCTTAACAAGTGGAAGATTCAAGACTACATAAGTATATGGAATTTAATCTGAAATCTCGCTTTTCACTAGAAAATCAATTTCCCAGGAGAAGAGAGCTTATTTTTCTCAAGGACGATCAAATTGTAATATTTTTTTACCCACCTCGATGACGAAGGACGTGTTACTGTCGGTATGAACCGACGCAGAAGCCTGGCTTTGAGAACTCTCGGTCGACATCCAGGAAGCCGAGCTGGCATTGCTTCTGATACTACCACCACCTGTACCTCGTTTTTCAAGGTCACCTGTACTCCTTTGTTTCCTTATCTTCAACCCCTACAACAGTATCAAACACTCACGATTAACCATACGAATATTATCATTAAACTATAATGCTTGTTAGGGAGTCATCGCGGCTCAGATGGTATCATGATTGTCTTATATTAAACTTAAGATCGAAAAGAAATCTATTTTATCATTAATAATTTTATGCAAAATGAGCATGAAAAAGATTCACAATTGAACAAACAGGATTCCAAACTATCTCACATTTCGTCTCATTAGAGATAAAAATAACCAAATGAAAAAACTGCAGCCTTGGTAGCCACACGGTTACGGATTCCATTCCCGAAGCAAGAAGCGAGGCTGGATGTGTTTTTCAGAAAGCTTCGATTCTGTCCCTTGGTATACTACCCACAGATACACTACATTTTATAATAAACACTTTAATACAGTCGCTAATGTCCCTGGCAGTTGAAGCGACCTTAAACGTTCAATTAATAAACAATAATGCTGGCTTTTTGATACAAATTTGATTTCATCTCAGTCTAATGGCATTCAGAATGCTCGATCCACACAGTCCGATCAAAAAGTTAACGAAGTTGGCAATATTTCATTAAATAAAAAAACCGTTTGCTCGACCCTTCAATTATGCTATTTATTGCAAATATCTTTATGACCAGGGTGTCTACCTGACCGGGAAATTGAGAAAACCGGCAAATGCTTGTTTCAAGTCAGAATTCGTCACAATTTGAAACTTCTCTGTTCCAAATTTCGAGAAAAGGTAGTTACTATTTTTTGGAATTTTAATAGAAAATTTCTTTAAGGAGGTTGATGTTCGTGCCAGGCTTTCGGATCAGGTCAACTGAAAACAATTAAATTGTTTCAAACGTTTCGGTACACAATGGTGGTCCTCATCTATGAATTTGATCAAGTCTGTCAATATTACATAATTTATGGTAGGGACGCAATTAAAAATTGAAAGTGTTATTCTTTGGTTAATACCGCAGTTGCAAAGTTATATAAAATTTTATTATAATTATAATAATTATATACAAATTTGGGTAAAAGTAACATTTTGCTAAAGTCACACTCTAATAAAAATACAAAATTATTAAGAACTTTATAGTTAAATAATTATTCAAATATTTTTCAACAAAATTTACGACGCATATTTGATGATAACTGTGGTCAAAAATACAATACAATATATAACATGATTGTCATAAGGTTAGATACATATAAATTTTAAAAACAATTCTTTTTGATGAATTTTTTATACAATAAATTAAGGAAAAATGTTTTCATAAAATGTACGTCACTGAATTTGTTGTAAATCTTCTTTAACTACAAATTTGTTTGAACTAATTTTGTATTTTTACTACAATGTAAATGTTTTCATTAAACGTACGTCCCTAAACATTGTAAGCATATTTTTGCATTACGAATATACAACAATAAGCATCTATTTAGATCCTTCCCTCCCTCTCAAAATGCTTACGTAATACTTGAATAGTCCCTATTTTTACTACAGTGTGATTTTGAAAAAAATTCCTATGATAACAGAATATTTTGTACACATTTTAATTTGAAAAATTAAAATGAAAAAAAAAATTTAACTGAAATTTTGTATAAACAAAAAGTAAAGAAAATTTTTCTCATCAAATGTACGTCGATATAAATTTTGTTTAAGGAAATCTTTAACTACAATCTTTTTTGATGTTTTTTGTTGTTGTATTTTTTACTACAGTGTAAAGGTTTTCAGCAAATGTACATTAAAATACTTTTTAAAGAATATTTGAATAATTATGAAACTATAATGTTTCTAATAATTTTGTATTTTTGTTACAGTGTGATTTTAAAATAATTTTACTATTACAGAAATTTGTATATAATTTTAATAATTATAATAAAATTTTATATAATTTTGGAACTGTGATATTAATCAAAGAATAACACTTTCATTTTTAAAGATTTAATTAAATTCCCTGACGAGGTCCACCATTTTATGCCGAAACGTTTGAAATAATTTTATTGTTTTCAATTCACCTGACCCCAAAGCCAGCAACGAACGTAAACCTTCTAAAAGAAATTTAGTATTCAGGGCGAATAAAATCCTCCAACGATTATTATAATAGAAAATTTTGTAAATAAATATAATTCTGATTTGGAACAGAGAATTTTGGTACTGAATTTCGTTGAGATTTGTTATGGGGAATTTGGTAAAAGAATGATGATTTTCACTTTGGAACAGGGAATTTCCGTAAAAAACTTTCGAACAGAACATTTCCGTAAATTATTTGTTTATTATTTATTCGTAAATTATTATTATTACATGGCTTAGAATAGAGAATCTTTTACATGGAACGGGAATTTTGGAAAATAATTTTAATTCTGATTAAGAAGACGGGAATTAAAAATAATCCCTGTTAAAAGTCAACATTATAATTATTTACACAATCCTCTGTTCCAAACCAGAATTTCAATTCTTATGAACAAAAATGATGTGATGTTCCAACTCAGGATTATAATCCTTTTCCAAAGTTCCCTGTTCCAAATCAGAAATATTTGAAATTTTTTAAAATGTTCAGAATCTCTTAAAATCTTTAAAAATCGTTTTAAATCAAACAAATCTGTTAAACTATTTTACATTGACCGGGAAAATTACCAACTGACCAGGAGAAACCCAGAAATAGAGAAACCTAGAAACTAGTCAATCAGAGTATTGTATTTCATTCTAACTTGACAGAGGTTCAAGAAATACAGACAGGATTCTTCCTGGTGCTAAAATCTCGTAATTCACAAAGTTTGAAGGAAATCTGCATATTGAAAATTTCATGCAAAAAATCCTCATGGATGAAATTTATCTATAAAGTACGTTCTTTATGTGGTTTTGGATTTTTATATGGGTCAAATATGATTGTGAAAATGTGATAACTGAATGAAAAATTACTTTACCGAGAGGATGCCTTTCTTAAGCGACTTTTCTGTTAAGCTCTTCCGCCTTGCCGGAGGATCATCACTTATGGCCTTCAGAACAAATCCTCCCCTGCTATTGTCAACTCTTCGGTCTCTTTTATCCGTCGGCTCTGGCGTCGGTGCCGTCGCAGGACCTCCATCTGCACTTCTTAAAGAAGTCAGGGATGCCCTGATTTGCTTCGTGGGTTTGTAATGACTCGCAAGCCCGAAGGGTGCACTTGCTCTCACTCCGTAACCGTGTCGCATCCCTCGTAACCATTGTCCTTGAAACGTACCTGTAAAGAGACAAAATAGGGAATAAGTCCATTTCCAATTATTTAAATATTAGTTTTTTTTTTTAATGTAAATCTAAGATTTGGTTAAAAAAAGGTTTTCTAAAACAGTTCAATCAGTAGAAAAACAAATCCAAAAAATCGAGGTTCTGTTTTTTCTGAACACCCCCCCCCCTCCTCTTTTTGGAATCTCGAAAAAATTATTCCCTACTTTTTTCATATCGTTAAATTTTAACCCATGTCCCGGGCCATTAAAATTAAGTTACGCCTGGTCTTCCCAACAAAAATCGGGGATCGAGACACTTCATTAGCTCATTTGCAAACATAAATGGGGAAAACAAGAGTGACGAACAATTGCGCACGGATCAACTGTGCGCAAGCTCATCTGTGCACGTCGGTGGCCACAGGCACAACTGTGCCCCGGTCCATCTGTGCAAGTCTGAATTTCGACGTGCACAATTGGGACAATCATAACTGTGCACGTCGACATTTAGACGTGCACAGATGGTATCCTACCAACGTTTTATGAGCATATGTGGAATACTCCCAACTGTGCACGTGCACAGATGGTACCGTCCCAACTGTGCACGTCTCAATTAATATGATCAGATTTTTAACTCACAAGTCCACGTGCACAGGTGGGATACTCCTAACTGTGCACATCTCAATTTGAGAGGCTCAGGTGCGAATTGACCGTCGGCCCACGGTCAGGCCAACCGTCGGACGGTCGGTCCAACTTTTTGTGCCACTGGTCTGACCAACCAGCAAAATAATAACGGACAACCGCCTTTGACTTCTCAAAGTCGGCCCGACATTTGGTATGAAGTCGGCCCAACCTTGAACAACAATGTGGGGCCGACTTTGATTTTTGTAAATTCAAGGTATTCAAAAAATTAATAATAATTGATTGCGAGTACTTTGACTATAAATATTAATGGTCCTGCTTAGAATAAATACATATATTACATTTTTAAAAATTATATTACAAATAAGATTTCTATCGCTACGGGGTTTCGAACCTACATCTATACCTGAATCTATCGCCTAGCAGTCGGGAGTCTTGCCCATTACTCTATGCCTACAGAATTGAAAGTCAATGAAAAAACCATCCTCATAAGCCACAACTCAAAGCAGTTAAAATTAAACATTTCTTTAACTCTTTTTTCTCAATAATTTTTTTGTTATTATGCGACATCATGTAGATGTAAAATAAATTAACTGTTAACGTGAATATAAGTGAAATAACTTTTAAATAAATAATTTAAACCCATTACTTTATTTTTTTTCAACAATTTTTCATCAATTTTTGTTCTAAAAATTTTTTAAAAACAATTTGTATTCAAACTTTTTTTTCAACCTTTTTTAAACAATTTTTTTTCAAACATTTTTTTTTCCTGGCGCCCACTTTGAATAATTTTTCTTCGTATAATATTTTGTTTTTTCGCGTTTTAGGCTATTTTACAACTTTTGATAATGACATAAAATGTGATGCCAATGTTATGCCGATGGTCGGGCCATCTATTGCCCAGAGTCGGGCGGACCGTACTTTCACGGTCTTTTTGAAACCATGAACCAGCCGAGAGTCGGCTTTTCGCCCACCGCCGACGTCGGTTGCCAACGTCGGCGAGACCATGGCAGCTTGAAAACACCTTAGTCGGTCTAACTCTGGTTACCGTACATCGGTTACCAAAGTAGGACCGACTTTGGACCGATGGTCAAT
>CAKNWW010334875.1:797-11518 GCA_932074435.1 Andricus kollari
GCATTAATTTACTTTTTTTTTTAAACCAAAAAATCGTGGTGGATATGAACCTATGTTTTAACCAGATGTGCTTCGGTCAAATTGCTTCAACTCAACGAAGTTCGATTTTACTAGACCAAACGTGTAGAGCAGTATATGGTCGAATGTATTTTATTCTTCCCAGATAATTCGGAAGCCCAAATTCTTCTGAGAATTTTGCGATACCTTTTTTGAAGGACCATTTTTAACACCCCCACATCTTGGGTTTCCGCTTGCGGTATTCCAAGATATGCATATGTGACGTGCCACGAGGAAAGGGATCTTGGGATTAGCAGGCGAATTTTTCAGCACAACAATTGAAAAGAAGGTCGAACTCAGACACTCAGAGAGTGGGGGATACTCTCCGAAGTCCATCTCCTCCACTTACGACTATATGTTTTCGCTCCGTGTTCAGCGAGTCAGACGAGTTCTCGAGTCACACGGATACAGACCGGAAAGGTGTGTGGAAAGTGGTGGGACTGGATATCTCGGGTCATCCGCACGCGTCGAAATAGGCAATTCACGCCTTACTTTGCAGCTTAATAACAATTCGAATTTTGCAGATAAAAATTTCGTTCTTTTTTAATATAAAAGAGCGATTCAAAAACTATCGATATCAAAGACCTGAACATTGATTTGTTAACCCTAAAGTCCCTTTCCTCGTTATTAGTGGACACTCTTCCTCTGGACCTTGCAACCTTTGTCTTTGGCAAAAGTTCCGAAAGAGTGATATATCTGAACCGTCTTCATATAGCTGACAGATATCTCCATATATTCGCTCCTAGAAGACTAGAATCTCTTCCCAACTAGGCTGATTTTCAACGGCACATGACGTTTTATTGTAAAGTCGGGAAAGATGAGTAGAAAAGGTGTAAATTTCCTGAATACACTTTACTCGCCGTTTAAGGCGCTCATTGGCAGTTGAAAGAGATCTTATTTTTTCTTCCAGTGCTGATTGATGGTCAACAATTTACACTTATTCAACGTGTGATTTGCTTTCCTTAAGTTTCGAGCAAGTGCGCTAACTTTTGGAGTGAATTTTTTATTTGATATTATGTAGCTAATCACGCACTGAACATTTGGTGCATGCCATCTCGCCGTTTTAATTTTAAACTGAAGCTGTGCAATAGGCTCGCGTGTCTTACTCAGGCGTACTGAAGTATCATTGTTCCTCTTGTTGCTAAGCAGGGATACCGCCTTCTCGTAAACTACACAGTTAAGATTCCAGAGATTAAAATCTTCGGGGAGCATATCGGTGAGAGCAGTATTAGATTAAGCTAATTTGTCCATTCTGAGAAAGACTTTTTGGTGAATTTTTGATCTCCTACTTCTCATGTTGGCATTATCGGGTATCTGCAAAGGTGGTCTTGCTGGAACGGGTGGTATGTTCGCTGGAGGATGTTGGCTCTTCTTCTGGCTGATAACAACCTTCATATCCCTTTTTGCGTAAAAAGGATACTTGGTCTCTTAAATAATAATCTAGCCGCTGATGACCTTAAGCGGAAGACAGCACAGTTGGAGATAAAAGTTTCACCTCTGTATACTTTTTTAGAGCTACCAATCTTTGTAGAATGCTATGAGGAACAGTGTTGACGGACCAGATGAAGTGATCCCAGAAGAACATCCTTTTGCATTCGGTTTGCGATGGAATGAGCCTGACGCTGGCAAGCCGGAATCTTGTTGAGTTGGCTAAGAAATGAAGCTTTCATACCTCCAAGACAGCCGATTATGAGAACTACAAGATCGACTTTGTAGCCTTGGTACAGCCTGCTAAGCTCGAAAATAAGTGCTTCATATTTCACCCGTTTTTCTTCCTCCTTTGCCGTGATATTACCATCGGCTGGTGCCGAGAATTCAATCACGTAAATGATCTTGGTCTTCAGATCTTGGAGGACAATATCAGGCTTCGTAGCACTGATACGTTGAGTGGTGGAGAATAAGAAATTCCAGTAGATCTTACACTGATCATTCTCCACAACGGACTCGAGTTCCCCCTGGGCGTATGGCAAGATGGGCCAGAGATCAACACCATAGAAGTGCCTAAGATGGTAATATAACACTTTTAGAGCCGCATTGTGTCTCTCGATGTACCCGTAACGTGCATACTTTAAGCATCCACTGAGAACATGCCTAAGTGTTTCTGGCTCTGGCTTGCACGCTCGGCAGTTGGTATCGCCTACAGGTGCATTCGTTATGCGCTCGCGGTAAACTAAGGTGTCTATAATGCCGTCTTGACAGGCAAAAAGGAATCCCTCAGTTTTTGATCTCAATCCAGCAGACTTGAGAAACATGTTGGACAGACCCATCGAGAGCTCTTCTCTACGTATGATACCATAGAATTTACCATGAAGGGGCTTGTCAGCATGTTCTCTTAGTAGAAGCGTATGTTCTGCTACCTGTACACGATTTTTGAGCACCAAAGGTGTTAGTGATGCTAGGCCATGTGTAGTCATGAAATTCTTCTGGTTCTAGAAACTAATCCTGCAGGTATTCGTTTCCGAGGCATGTCAGTACATCACATTCGCAAAGTATGTGATAATCTGTCTCCTCACGAAAACCATACTTTCGACAACGAGGGTTGTCTCCAATCCTTATGTTGGACAAATGTTTTCTCAGTCGGCAGTATCCAATAAGCATCCCTACTACGTCACTACTGCCTTTTTCCATGTTTAAGAGTTGATTAGTCCTCTTAGTTCATGTACCTGATATGAAATTCTTAGAACGCATTATTGGTTTGGTTCCCGTCCAATATCTGGCCTGCTTCTCCAAGATCCATTTACCAAGGGCTCCTTTACTCAATGCGAACGAGATGCCGCAGGAGACTAATCCAGACCGGTCCAGACTAATCTGGAAGTGAACTCTTCAGCGGCATGTGCCTTAAGTGCTGCTTGTCTGTCAGATCAAATGTAGATTCACTGGTCTTTATAAGCCCACCTACAAATTTCTTTCAGGCAAGCTTTAATAGCTACTATTTTGGCCTAGGAAACTGTAGGGAATGTGCCCAGTGCTGTTATCTCAACCCTGGGCTTCTTCCCATAGATTTCAGGCCCTATTCCCAAGTTGTTTTTAGAGACATCTGTGTACCAAACGACACATCCTGATGTATATAATTCGTCCCTTCTCTCTTCACCATGCCATTCTTCCGTTTTAGGGAAGATGACCTTGAAGGGTCTCATGAAGGACAATTTGCTCAATATAACATCAGTTTGCATAGAGAGAATATTATCCTCGCGGAGTATGCGCTTACTAATATCATGTAGATTTTTCAGCTTCACATGACTAAAGGCTGCCCCCGACTAGGAGTCTATAGATTTCCGCTGCCGCAATATTCCTTACGAAAAGGTGCGACGACGAGATGACCAGAATGACCTCAAGAGCTGCTATTGGTCTTGTTTCCGTAGCACCAGTGATCTCCAAGCAGAAAACCCGTTGGAGGTTTTCCAGTTGTTTAAAAGTACTGATCAGTTCAGTACTTGGCAACCATATCCTTGATGTATATGCTATTGTGTGTCTGATTATCATTGTTTATAACCAGTAAGTAATCCCGTGTTTAAAGCCCCAGGTTTTCCCTATTGCTTATCTACAGTCCCAAGGTACCAAGGTCAGGAAGCTTCCTTCTTCTGATAAAATGCATGAATTCCGTCTTGCCCGGGTTAACGGACAAACAACGGTCCCTGCACCATTTCTCTCCTATTTTGAGCGCTGACTGCATGAGTTCCACTAAGGTGCCCTCATGCTTCCCTGTTACCAGGATCGCCAGGTTATCTAAATAGCCTTGAGCCCGCGGATGACATATTAAATACATATTTTAATTCAGGTACCACGGTCCTGGACTACTTATTATGCGAAATTAAGTACAAATTTTATTTTTCATGATTATGTTAATATTCGTTTCTTATTTTGCATTAACCTTTATTCGCAGCTATTCTGAAAAATGTTTCATTTCAATAAATGTAAATTATTACAATTCGTAAAATGCATTGATATTGAAAAAGACGTACTTTGGAATGGCAGAATGCTACATGTTTTTCATGTGGTGATTGTATGAATTTAAACTACCTAATCATGAAAGCGTTGACGTTAATAACATGAAAAATATAGATCTTCAACAACTTTCAATTTTAAAGATTCTTAAGTGGCAATCCTGAGATCTGTTGTAGGCGTAATTTTTTTAAGCACTTTATTGTTTCTTGTGACGTTTTTTCAAAAATATACTTTGTTATTTTTAGTGTAATTTTTCACGATTAAAGTGAAAAGTGCGCCTCCTATCAAATAATGGTCAGAAGCGAATTTGTGGATCTAATTTAGGCGAAAAATTTTGTTCTTACACATTTTATTGTATCTTACGTCAATTTAATTTTTGTATTATCAATTATATTTTTTATGATTTAAACAAAAACGTCCTATCGAAAAATGATTCGAGAAACTGAAATAGTCGCTTTTTACAATTGGCCCTAGTTTTGTGCTATAAGTTCCTGTTTTCTCGTTGTCTTTTTCGATTCTGATCCTCCTTCATGGTTATCTTCTTTCTGGAACAAATATGAAAAGAAAATCGAAAAAGTCGTCCGTGTAGTTAATTGTCGTGGAGATTTCTTGCTTTTAGAGTCGATTGTCCTTTGAGTCTGTTTTTTGTTTGTTTTTGGAGTCGATTGTCCCCTGAGTCTGTTTTTATTTGACTTTAGAGTCGATTGTCCTTTGGGTCTCTTTTTTGTTCGTTTTTGAAGTCGATTGTCCTTTAGTCTGTTTTTAATCGACTTTAGAGTCGATGGTACTTTGAGTCTGTTGTTGTTTGAGATCAATTGTTGCTGCTTTATTTATTAATGTATTATTACAATTGTGAATTCCATTCAAACTATGTGATTTAGTTTATTAACAAAAAGTCAGAGTCAATTTGTTTCCTGTTATAAAATTTTTTATTCCGTGTTTCACTGTTTGTACTTCCTTTCTAAGGTTTATTTTTCTTCTTGTATTGTTATTATATTATCGTCTTTTTCATTCTTCTTAAAGAAGACTGTTACTTCTGTCTTGTATCAGGAGTCAAAATGCTGTTATCTTTCAAATTGTTTGTTAGAGTCGTTTCACAGTAGTTATGTTCAGAGTGTTCTTTATAGTTCTTTTTGAGTTCATGCGTGTCGTTAATGCTATTGATCCAATGCCATGTTTGCCTTTATTTAGGTCTAACTATCTTACTTAAACTCGTTTATATTTCTTACGCCTATGTGTCCTTATCTGTAATTAGGTTTTCTAATTTAAAATCATTTATATTCCATTCACCTATACTTTTGCCTTTCGGATTTTTTAGTTCGTAAATCGTAGGCGAAATTTTCTTTTTAATAATAAAAGGACCTTCATACTGGTCATATAACTTACCTGCCTTTTTATCCGCTTTGTTAGACTGTTTGGTTACCCTTTTTGGAACCCTATCTCCTATTTTAAATTCTATTGGTCTTCTTCTTAAATTATAATTATTGGCCTGTCTATTTGTCAACGCTCTGAAATTCAATATCGCTATCGTTTTCTACATTTTTTCGGAGTGTCTGAATTGGTTCTAATTCTCGACCTAAATTCAGGAATGCCGGGGTGAATTGGGTAGACGAATTTTTGCATGTGTTCATTGCGAACTGTAGGTCATCGATATTTTCATCCCAGGTGGAGTGGTCGTTATCCAGGTATGCTTTCTCTGAGCCTAAATGTCCTGCCTGGGTTTCGTCGTGATTTTCCCGTAAAACTTGACGTCTAAGTTTTTGTGGTACGATTAATTTCCAAGGGTTTGAGTCTGGTAATAGAGTAGATTTGAGTGGGTCAGTTCTGTGAAAGTAGAGTTGCGAGTCTCTGATTCGCCATTTTTCGGTTTCTTCCGGTCTTTTTGTCACTTGTCTGAGTTTAGTAGAGTACCAGTCATCTGTTTTGTCGTTAACGTCCGTTTTTGGTTTTTCTACTATAAAAGCTAACGCAAATGCTACATTTTTTGCTGGTTTTCCTCATCTCGAGAGAGCGTCAGGGACGAGATTTGAACCACCTTTACGATATATGACCTCATAGTCATATTCTAATAATTCCAACGCCCACCTGGTTAATCGACCAGTGGGGGTTTTCAGGTTATGGAGCCACTTTAACGCTAACTGGTCCGTGATTACTTTAAAGCTGTAACTTTTAAATATGGCTTAAATTTTCGTATGGCCCAAACTACCGCTAGGCATTCTTTTCTGATGCCCAGTACCGAGATTCTGCGCCGTTTAGACTTCTACTCGCGTATGCTATCACGTAATTTATCCCATCAATTGTTTGTGTAAGTATCTTTCTTCAATAACCTGTTGATTGGTTCTATTATTTCGGCAAAGTGTGGGATGAATTTTCTATACCAACTTGCCATCCCTATTATGCGCTGTAATTGTTAAATATTTTTAGGTTTAGGGAATTCTAGGATTGGTTGAATTTTTTCGTCGTCCATTTGTAGTCCTTTCTCGTTAACTTTAAAACCTAAGTATTTAATTTCCGAGTAGCCGAAATCGCATTTGTCCGGGCTGATCGTTAAATTTGCATCGTTGATTTTATCTAATACAATATTCAAATATTCTAAATGGTCTTCAAAATTTTGAGTCACGATTACTATGTCGCCTAAATAACAAAAAACATTTGGCTTTAAGTCTGGAGTGATTATTTTATCCATCAATCTCTGGAAAGTGGCTGGAGTATTGGTTAAACCGAATGGCATACTTTTAAATTGATGCATGCCCTTTCCAGGGACTGTGAATGCTGTTATTGGTTTTGAGTTTTCTCCCAAAGGTATTTGTAAATAAGCTAACTTTAAATCAATTTTCGAAATAAATTTTGCTGATCTTAAAGTGTCTAATATTTCTGTCATGAGTGGGATTGGGTAAAGGTCCTTTTTTAACATTATTAATCTTTCTAAAATCTAAACAGAATCTATAATCTTTCATCGGTTTTCTTATCATGACTATAGGGTTAGACCAATCAGAAAAAGAAGGTTCTATTATATCCTGTTCTAATAATTTATCCACGGTTTAATAAATTATTTCTTTGATTTTGGGGTACTCGAGCGAACAATCATTTTGTTCGTCGATTTTTCCTAATTTATCTGAAATATTATTTAATTTTATTTCCTTATTTTTAAAATTAGTCCATTGATTTTTATTATCAATTTTTGATATATCATTGACTTTTTGAGATTCTTTTTCTATTTTCCTTTGATCAGTAACTTTTTTATTTTTCCAAAGGTTAATGTCATTATCCTTATATCTTTCTTCGTATTTTTTATTATAGAATATTTTTCCTGAATTATTTTTCGCATTATTCTTAATTATTCTTGGTTTGCCTATGTTACATGAGTCTTGAGGTCTTGAGTCGCCGCTAGTGTCTGGGATGGGGATGCTCTCTTGGGGTTGGAATTTGTTGCTCGTAGGGATGTTCATTAATTTTGGGATATCCTTTGTAGGGGTTTTTTCTGGAATTTGGGCGTTTTTGGTTTTTTGGGATTTGTTGTGGTTGATAGGTAGTGGGGGTATTTTACTATCTTCCGACTTCTGCCTATTTTTGTTAAGCTCTCTATAACTTTTGAGGTTAACGCTACCTCCGAATTTCGGTTTGCTATCTAAATTCCTATTTTCTTCTTGCTTATTCAATGGCATATTCCTAATTTTTAGATTTTTTACTTCCTTCTTTTCTTTTACTGTGATGTCAGGTTTAGGTTCGGTTTTGTTTTCAATCATTGGGGTGGGGAGCCATTTTGGATAAGCTTCTATGCGATAGTAAGTGGGGGGACTCCCTGGTAACCACCAGGTTTCCGAGTGGTAATTTAAGGTCATCCGTAGGGCTTTTAGCATGTCCGTTCCTAAAATGCCTACCGAATTTAATTTTGGGACTAACCTGAACATCACATGTTTTGTCTGTTTCCCGACTCTAATTGGGATTACTGCTTGTCCAATTATGTCGACCGTTTCGCCGTTCGCGACCATTAATTTTCGCGAGACGGGTTTAAAAATTAAAACTTTGTAGTTCTGGAGATTTTCCAGCAATTCCTTGCCAGCATACGAATGTGTGGCCCCTGTATCTACCAAAATACGAAATAAATTATTTTCGAACTTTGTCATTAAGTGAAAACGTGTTTCCGTTATTTCATCTTTATCCGAGTTCAAATATTCTGGCGTTTCGGTATTAGTTCGTAATATTTTTGGTTCTAATACCCGCCCTTCCAGTTTCCCTGGTTGTATGCCAAATAAGGGCATTCTCTTTTAAAATGGCCCGTTAATCTACAATGGTAGCAGTTTCTGCTATTGGTGTTTTCGTTCGTTTTTGTATTTAAATCCTGTCTTTTGTCTAAGTTAAAACTTGTTTTTTTCTTGTGAATCCCTATTATTTTTAGTCAATCCCTGATTTCCATTAGCGTAGTTCGATTTTTGCAAATTTTGTGTACTATTAATTCCTAAATTGTTTTCCGCTTTTTCTATAGGGAATTCGATCATTAAGTTATTTTGACCTTGATTTTGCCCTAGTGACATTTGATTAAACGCTGGTAACATTTGTTTATAAGGGTTGAATGGATATTTTGGTCTATTATTTTGGAATCTAGTTAAATAATTTAATTGGACACCAGATGGGAATGTAGGTCTGAAATTTGGTTGATGTTGGTTAGGAAAAGGTTGGAATGGAGATCCAAATGGTGAAAATGGAAATCAATTTTTGTATTGTTTCCTACCCTGGTAATTTTGGTTTTGATATCCGCTTTTGTTATTATTTTCCCTTAAATCTTTATTATTCTCCGAACTATTTCTATCCCCACTACTGCCATTGCGTTTTTGTTCTATTCAACTATTTTATTTAAAATAAATATTATTATTATTATTATTATCTATTTTAGGTTCGGTAATCTGTAAGACTTGCCCTCGAATTTTGGATTTGGCTAGCTCAGTTTCCCATTCTTTCCTTAAGTCTTCCAGTTGTTCGAAGGTTTCGAAATCGTTTCGTTTTATATACATTTTGTATTAAATTCTAAGATTTTCGTAGGCTCTGCGTAATTCCCATTCGCGACCTTTTCTAGGGTATAATTTTGTAAATAATTTTCTGATTTCTGTCAGGTACGAGTGGACGTCTTGAGTCCGTTTTTGGTTACAAAATTAAATTTTTTGTCTTATTTCCTCTGAAAATCTTTCATCAATATAGGCGTTATTGAAATCTTCGAAAAAATTGGATAAATGTCTCAAGGAATTTTTATTTATTTCGCACCAATCTTTTGCGTCTTTGATTAGTAGCGCGTCTAAATTTTCGAAAATGTCACGGTCGTTTATTTTGTAACCCCTTTTGAATCTTTTTAGTTCTTCGAGAAAATGCGCGGGACTATCGTCTTTATTATTTCGTCATTTAAGTTGTTTTCAGGTTCGCTGTCAGTATCTGTGTTATTTGTGTGGATTCTAGAATGTCTGTTTGACCTTTCCCTTGTTGTCGAGAGTCTATGTCGTCTGTTTTGTTTTGAGTTTATTCTGTCTTGTAATGTTTTAATTGTCTCCTTAAATTGAATTGAACTGAATATTTATTACGTGGTTTGTGTTCGTTTGTCATGTCAGTTGGTTCTATTATTTTCTTTTTATGTTCGAATGAGCTATTTGCTGGCGGGTCAAGTCTTAACTCTAAATTATTTGCCCTTATTCCCCTTTCTTTAAAAAATCTCTCCTTTTGTTGATTCATAAATTCATTGAACTCTATAGTTTCTAAGAGCTCGTCAGTTTCAAAAAGGAACCGTGTGTTGTTTTCCAAAAAGGAATCACATTCGAAAGTTTCATTATTTATTTGTCTCGAATTATTTATTGGGCCTGACGCGCCTAATGCGGGTAAATTTTCGTTGTCCCAATAGTATGTATTGCTTTCTAGGTCGACTGTCTTGTTCGTGTTTTGAGTAAGGTCATGGTGTGAGTGTTGAGTGTTTTGAGTTGATTTGTTTTGGTTTGTCCTATCATTTATTTTAGGTGTTTCCATGTTATTTCGCGTGAACCTTCTACCGCGACCTATTGATATGTTCATTGTTTTTGGGATAGCTCCCCTACTTTTGTTTTTATCATTAGTCCGATCAATATTTTGGTTTAGACGTGCAGCAGCACCTTCCAAATCTAGACTATTGTGATCGCTTTCCATATCTGTAGGGTTTTGCATTATCTTTTTATTGTCCCTGACCCTTTGTTTACGAGATACGTCGCGTGACCTTGCCGCGACTCGCGTGTTTTGCTCGCTGCCAGTGCGAGCTTGCTTGCGCGTTTGAAATATTCACCAAAGATAAAAATGTATGCTTTTCTTTTCAGGCTTCCCCCTTTAATAATTTTCTAATGATTTTTTTAATTCCGTTTTTATTTTCAGAAACTAAATTTCTAATTTCCCAAAAAAAACAGAAAGTTACGATAACTCTTTCCCGATTTCGTTTTTACTCTTGACCTAAATTAGTCTATCTTTTAGACGCAAGTGCATTTTGTTCCCATTTTATGAAAACGAAAAATTGGTTTAATTCGTTTCCGTTTTGGTTTTTTATTGCGTATTTCAGATTACGCCCTTCCGAATGTCGCGTGCGAGCATGTGGCGAAACATTGCGAAAAATGTACAACAAGTATGACACAACAAAATATCATCACGTAAACCATGGCATGTAAAAAATCAGAGCATGTAAAAATCAGAGCATGTAAAAATCAGAGCATGTAAAA
>CAKNWW010334881.1:0-10450 GCA_932074435.1 Andricus kollari
TTAAAAATCTTTTATTTTTTATAATGCCATATTTTATGAGCGATTGTCGTAAACTTGACCTTTTTAGACAATCAGAATTTCAAAAACAAAAATTTCAACCGGATAAAATATATTTTTTAAATCGAGGATAACCCGAGAGGGTATGAAAATATACAACTAAAATATCATGGAAGTTATTTGTAAGGGGTATGAATTTTACACAAAAAACCTGTGGGACAGACTTTAAAGTGATTTTGAGAAATTCTTAACTCTAAAATATTGAACTCTACTTTTAAATCATTTTAAATTTGTAGCTTCGAATAGGTGCATAATAAGGAGGCGCATGAATATGCCCCAAATTCTATATTACATACTTTCATTTGACCGAAAATCAAGTTGCCGAACAATCATTTACTATCATTTTTATTCTGTCGAAGCGTCAACTCACATAACCTCTATTTGTCCTAACTATATGTGCTACAGGTCCTTTAAGTGGAAATTAAGCGTGAATATTTATAGGGCCCTTTCCTTTCAGGCCAATGGAACCTAACCATTAAGAAAAAAAAAATCTTAACAATTTTTCCGAAAAAAATTGCCCTTGCCAAAAATTCCCTGTATGTGGAGAATCATCCATACTGTTCACTAATCTTTATCTAACGTTGTATATATTTTACGTTTATACGCATTAAAATTTTAACTAGAAAACAGTAATAATTAAACTATTAAAATGTCCCAAGCTTACCCAACTGAGTTTGGTAAAGTTTCTCTAACTATTTTTCTCCGTGCACATTTGAAAATATTGAAATAATCACAAAACAGATGAAGCTATGTAGAAAGTGTTTTCTGGCAAGACGTAATGTACCTATACTAAATTACAAATAAGGACCTAAAGTAAGTTACGCCATCGATTTTTATCATTTTTATTTTCTCGAAAAGTACAATTCAGAGTTTAAATTAGAGAAAGTATTCAAGTAAAAACGGTAAGTCGCAATCAGACACATTATTTCCATCGTTGATGATAACGCATGACTTATCTTCTTAAAAACGACTGTGAAGATTTTAATTAATCTTTTAATCCATGACCATCCGTAATTGTATCAACAAATTTTTTGATTGATTGTCATGTTATTTACTAACGATAATTACTCGTCCTGCTGGACGCTGGAAAATTCCCAAAAAAATTCTTCTTGGTTAAAAAATTAGGGCAAATTTTTGGTATAAACAGTTTTTGGATTTTTTAGTGTGCAGTTTCTTTTGCATTTAGAAAAAATTATATTATTCGAACCTGAAATTTATTCAGCTTAGATCAAAGAAACAGTGCCTCATAAAATAGCTAATGAAACCTTGAAATATAATCCCCGTGTATTGTTATTCGACTAAGTGTATACAATTTTTTCATTGCAATAATATAGTTATCATGGAGGAACTCTCAAGTAGAAAAGGGATAGTTCTGGCGAAACATAATATTTTCAATATTTACAACTAAAAATGTTATACAAGTTATGACACTTTTTGATTGTGCTTGTATTCATTGTTTTTTTTCTGCTGCGCAAAATTTTGAAATATTGTATTGTAATCGGAAAAAATCATTTCATCTTCGAGAATGCACGGCAGTTATTGATAAAAGAATCTGCTGTTGATTAAATGCTGTCGATAATCGTCTGTGACTATATAATTGTACATTTTTGTGCATTCATTGAATAGGCAGCAGTTTTTCTGAGCTTTAATACAACATTTTGAATCACTGGTTAGGTGAGTTAAGTTCAACAATTTAATTCATAATAAAACACTAATAGTATTATATTAAGTATGGTGATATTTCTCAAATAAAAAAACATAAGGTAAATTCCATACAGTTTATTAAGATCTTTTTAATAAATATTGGAAGAATAGTGCGTAAAACAACAATTTTTATTTATTGTTATAAAGAAAAATATATCAAATTTAAATTATTATATTTCAAAGCTATTAATTATGTAAAGAACATTTTTTCATTAAACCTGCATATTTTTCCTCATGTTTATATCAATAGTTTGTGTTTTATTAATTGTATTACTTTCTGCAATTGAATTCACAAAATATAATTATAATTCACTAAAATAAAATTGCTCTTTAAAATTCTTCAAATTATGATTAATGATATATCAATAATGATTGTACTTAAAAAATGTATCTAACTGCACATATTTCTTTTTAGTAGTTCTTATTTTAACGTCTTTTGTATCCTCAATAATTGACATTCATTGTTAAATTTCGATACTATTAATTATTTACAAAGCCTGTATAAATGTTTTTGGATTTTTTTTGTAATTAAATAATTTAAATATCGTAACATCCCCTCGAGATCTAAATTTACAATCAATCGATGGATGATACGAATTTTTGAAATTTGCTCCCGCATGCAAGAGTTATTAATATCCTTATTACTTTATGCCTTTCTTTCTATTTTTGCGTATAAAAACAAAAATTTTCTGCATAGAAACCATAGCATGCAATTTTGAATGGGCACATTATTCTTTTAAAACAACGTATCAATGAAAAATTAAATCACAGCATATTTAACATCAACCTATTTTTTAGGATCATGACTTGGATACCTGCCAATATTTCGGCATCATGTATTTCAAATCCAAGTGGTCCGGCCTGTGAACCGTCGACAATTATGTTTATGACTTTTATTGCTAATTTATTTTCAAACTCGGTAGACAGCAATTCTAGAATAGAGCCTGAACCTGAACAATTTGACTTTATAGTCGTGGGGGCTGGCTCAGGTGGTTGTGTGATTGCTAATCGATTATCTGAAATCAAGGACTGGAATGTAAGTTGCTAAATCATAATATAAAAATGCCACGTAAAAAAATATTTTTTATCAGGTATATCTTTTCGTAATGCAAACAAAGATTGCGAAAATACCAAAATAGAACAAATAGAAAAATGAAAGCATGCTAGTTAATATAATTAAAAAATCACATGCATGAGTACAATATTTATTAATATGTATCTCTATACATAATAAACTATAATAAACAGGGTGACCACATAACTTCATTTTTTAAATTCTCTCATTTTTTTCTGACCGTTCATATTCAAAGACCAGGATTTAAAATTGGTACACAGAATCTTTTATAATCAGAATGAAACAATTTAAGATTCAAACTTTTAAATCATTCATTTCTTTTAATCAAAAAAGACGACTCTTCTACCATAACAAATTATTTCTCAATTCACAAGGACGAATTTTCAACAACAAAAAATTAAATTTTCGATAACAAAAATTTTTCAATAAAGTAGTTAAATTTTCAACCAAAGAGTTGAATTTTTAAGCCGGGAGATGAATTTTCAACAAAATAATTAAAAAATTTTTTAAAATAATTGTTTCAAACAAAATAGTTTCATATTAAACCAAATAGTTGAATTTGTAACCTACAAAGATGAATTCTCAACAACAAATTTAATAGTTGATGTTTCAACCAAAAAAGATTGAATCGCGACAAAGAGAGATGAATTTTAGAATCAAAAAGATGAATTTTCACCTAAGAATTTTAATTTTCTACAAAAAAGTATGTGAATTTTCAAACAAATAGTTGAATTTTCTACCAAAAAGATAAATTTACAACCATAAATAGAATCTTCACTTAAAAAAATAAATTATTAACCACAAAAACGAATATATAAAAAAATAGTCAAATTTTCAACTAAAATTATGAATTTTCCAACTCAAAAGACGACTTTTCAACAAATAAAGATTTTTCAGTCAAGAAAGAAAAAAATGCTTTCATATTGTTGAACTTTCAAGCCAAAGGACATGTGTTCTGAAAAGCAGTTGAAATTTCAAACCGTGAATATGACTTTTCATCAAAACAGTTCATTTTCAACCAAACAGTTGCATTTTTAACCAAAAAAGGATATTTTAAAACAAAAAGATTTTTTTTGCCAAAACAGCCGTTTTTTAAACTGAAAAGATTGATTTTCAACCAAAAATGGAAAAGTTACATTTTTAGTTTAAAAAGTTAGTTTTAAACCAAAATACTGATCCTACAACCAAAAACGTACATTTTTAACTAAGAATTTCAACTTTTACTCAAGTAGTTGAATCTTGAATATAAACAAAATCCAACAAAATAATTCAACTTTCAACCGGGGTTATTAATTTTAAACTAAAATGATGAATCTGCACAAAAAAATTATTTTCTAAATTAAAAACAATTGAATTCAACAACAACAAAATTTACAACAAAATTGTTGAATCCTTATTCAAATAAGAATGATTTTGGTCCAAAAAGTGCAGTTTTATCTTAAATAATGAATTTTCAACAAAATAATTTAAAAAATTTTAAAAGAATTGTTTTAAACAAAATAGTCAAATATTAAACCAAATAGTTGAATTTTTAACCTACAAAGATGAATTCTCAACAACAAATTTAACAGTTGATGTGTCAACCAAGAAAGATTGAATCGCGACAAAGAGAGATGAATTTTAGAATCCAAAAGATGAATTTTCAACTAAGAATTTTAAATTTCTACAAAGAAGTATGTGAATATTCAAGCAAATAGTTGAACTTTTAAACAAAAAATATAAATTTACAACCATAAATGGAATCTCCAGCTGAAAAATTAATTTTTAACCACAAAAACGAATATATAAAAAATAGTCAAATTTTTAACTGAAATTATGATTTTTCCAACTCAAATGACGAATTTTCAACAAATAAAAATGTTTCCGTCAAGAAAAAAAAATTCTTTCAAATTGTTAAACTTTCAAGCCAAAGGACGTATGTTCTGAAAAACAGTTGAAATTACAATCCGTGAGTATGAATTTTCATCAAAAAAGTTCATTTTCAATCAAACAGTTGCATTTTTAACCAAAATAGGACATTTTAAACAAAAAATATTATTTTTTTACCAAAACAGTCGATTTTTAAACTAAAAAGATTGATTTTCAACCAAAAATGGAAAAGTTACATTTTTAGTTTAAAAATTCAGTTTTAAACAGAAATACTGATCCTGCAACCAAAAACGTACATTTTTAACAAAGAATTTCCAATTGTATCCAAGTAGTTGAATTTTCAACATACAAAAAATCCAACAAAATAGTTTAACTTTCAACCAAAGAGATTAATTTTTAACAAAAATTATGAATCTGCAAAAAAATGGTTTTCAAAATTAAAAGCAATGGAATTCAACAAAACAAGAATTGCAACAAAATATTTGAATCCTCATCTAAATAAGAATGATTTTCGTCCAAAAAGTGGGATTTTTATCCTCAAAATCATTAGATCATTAGAAAATAATTTATCATTCAGGATTTTCCGTATAGCATTACAAAATTTGTCATAAATCATCCAAATCATTTTGTTTGATCCATTTTTGATTGATTTTAGGTACTTTTGCTGGAAGCAGGTGTCGAGGAACCGGAGATAATGAAGGTACCAGCTCTGAGGAGCATGATACCAGGAAGTAATCTTGAATATAAATACCAGGTGCAACCAGAGACAAACGTTTGTAAATCATATCCCTGCTCATTTTCTCCGGGAAAGGTAAAGTTATTATTCTTTCCTTTTTTCCAGTTTTCACCCATTGGAATAGTTGAGCCTGTTTCAAATATAATTAATCCATCAACAACATCTGCAATGTAAAAAAATTTGTCAAGTACAATTATATAAATTTATGAAATCGAAATTGGCCAAGGAATTTGGGAAAAAATATTAGTAATAAAATATATAAAAATACTTTTTTATAAAGAGCCCTAAGAATATTTAAATAAATTTATAAAGTCACATAGGCACTATATAAATCCGGGGGGCATTATATTATACCATCAATATTCCACATGCAGCAATATTTCATAAAAATTATTTTTCTTATAACATTCAATCCCGCCAAGTTTTATAATTTTTAATGTGAATTTTTTAATTTTATTTCCAAATTTATATAGAGCTGTTTATAAATTTTTTTTTATATATTTGATAGTTTCTTTATTTATTTATATTATTATTATTAAATTAGGGCAATTATGCGTCATAAATATCAAGATCTGCAAGTGATCATTTGATTTTGATAAAACTTTTCGAAATTATAATGTTATATAGGAGAAATTTTTTGTCTGAAGTATTTGAAATATTTTTTAAATTACGGTATTCACGCCATGTTGAATTGTGGCATCACATTTTCTTCATTTATCGATATTTCTGAAACTATCTAACGCATTTTTCTGAAAATCGGAGATATTATAGACGGAAGTATACGCTTTAATATTATAATACAGATTTTTTTTCCAAATTTAGACCAAAAAAGAGTTCAAACATTTTTTGGATGAAGCTTTTGTCATCAATACACCTTTTTATTTTTCCTAGTTAGACTATACGAATTGCTTATAATTTCATCTTTCCCTCACGCAGTGGGGGAAAAAGGACTTTTTTTTAAAAAATCGTCCGTCTGGTCAATTTTTAATTAATTTGGATGTTTTTTTGTTAGAAATAGCCGTAATTTCCCCGATATAACCAGTAACTGCGGATATTTCACTCCAATTTCTTTTAAGAATTCAAATTCATTAAAATCGGTCATAAATCAATATAATAACTATCTAAAAATAGTTTCTAGTGGGTGAGAGTAAGAACAAAAATTCTTTATAATGTTATAAACAAATTAATAAACGAAAATCATTTTCTCGTGATTTGCAATGATGAGATATTTGTAATCCGTGTCTTTCATATAAAATATGACGGATATTAATTTTCAATTATAATTAGTTCAGAATAGCTGCTGTTTGGCATCTGTTTAAACCATTTTTGTAAAAAAATACACATTTCGGCCATTTTTTCATCAATAGGCTTAACTTTTTGCCGAAATCAACTAGAAATGTCTCGACAAAAATTAATTGTTGTTACGTTTTTAAAGCTGCAAAAAACTGTTAATTAATATTACCTTTTATTAGCAAATGACCATTTTGACATTTTTTTATGAATAAGCCTAATTTTTTCAGAATCAACTGGAAAGCCTTTTAATGAAAAAATGACAAAATGTGCATTTGTCTCTCAAAATTGCTTTTACATTGAATTATTTTAGGCAATTTAAAAAATATGACAGCAAGGAGTCTCTGGCAAGACATTTAGAGAATATTCCGCAAAATTAGGTCCATTCATGACAAAACGGTCAAAATTGGCAGTTCATCAAAATTGTTCAGGTACATAACCATTTTTTGGAATATATCGCAATCTTTGTCAAAACATTTTTACTTGATTCTGCAAAAAAAAGTGAGTATGAAAATGTTATACCTGGAAGACTTTTTCATCCAAGTACAACAAAGTTCAAACATTTTATTGTCTTACTTTGGCCATTTCTTAAACAAAAAAACAGTGGAGGACTGGACACCCAAGGGCGCGGCACGGAAAGCATCATTTTTTTTGCCAAGAATGATGAATAAAAAATAAATAAATAAATAAAACAAACAAAAATAGGTCATTGGGATTTCGGGAATACGTGTAAGGATTATTATTATCATACCATTGAGCCCTTCCGTTTTTGCCCTTCCGGGCAAAAACGTGACTTAAACCCAGGGAACGGGAATTGTAGGAAGCCGGACCGGGGGGGGGGGGGGCGCGAGATTATTTTAGGTTAATCTAGAATTCCTGTCTTGTTTACGTAAATATCACGTTCATTCCGCAACACTGCTCCGACCTAGATGGCTGATCAATCTCTCTAGCGATCGCCCCAGGTGAAGAGCCTCACAAAGTCATATTGTAAAGCTCCACACTCGGGACCATTAGTATCTAAGGTCTTTTGTTTCAGGCCTCATTCACTCCACTGACACTCTTCATCATGTATTTCTTTAAAGTATTTGTCGCCATACTTTTTTGTCCTGGCATACCTCTTTGTCTTCCTTCACGTCCATGCATTTTTACAAGCAAGCTCTTATGTTTCTATGGCTTCTTATGTCTCTTCGAATTAGGGTATCATACTCACATTCTCATACATTACATACTTATACATTCTAACCATTCTTTCCGTGGTATGCCTCTGGGTACGCAAAGAGTGTATCTTCTATACCAAATTCTTTGAGGTTTATCACGTTACTGACTTTCTCCATTAGCGTTTCGCCGCACACCATGTGCAGGTATTGCATGCCAACCGCGTTAGTTTCACTCTTATGCTTTTCTTGGTATGTCCAGGTCTCGCTAGCGTACTGCACAGTGGGTGTGAATATCAAATTATATATCGCCATTTTAGCTTTACCTGATATATTTTCAATTTTGAAAATGGATCCTGTTCTACCGATAACCTTCATACCCTTATTTATATGCCTATCTATCTCTCCATCTATCTTTCCGTCATTAGTGAATACGCTATCAAGATTTACGTTCTAATCAACTTGTTCTATTATCTCATTGTTTAGGACAATGTTGCATATTGTTTTCTCCCCATTCTCTTGAAGCAACATAATTGTTGTTTTATTCACGTTAATTTTGGGGTCCATGTTCTTCATGCTTGTATTCAGTTTACTCAACATTCTTTACAAGTCATCGATTTAATCTGCCATAACAACCTTATCATCTGCGAACGCTAACCCACGTACCCTCACTGTGCCGAGATCCACACCTTCTTCGTCGAGGAGGGCCATTCTTAGATACTTGTCTATGAATATAATAAGTAGCCATGAGGACATAAAGGATCCTTGCCTAACACCTTGCATAATTTCAGGACTTTGCGAAGTTTACTTTTATCCGCTATATCAAATGCTTTTTCTAGATCAACAAATGCACACAAAACTTTTTAATAACTCTCAAACTGTTTTCTGTGATCTGTCTCAAGCTAAATATCTGATCTGTACATGATCTTCCTGGCATAAATCCGTACTGGACTTCTCATATATTTTCTTCTGTTATTTTCATTACCCTATGAATGATATTTTTAGAAAATATTTTTAATACAAATGAATGTTTAAGAGATAGGGGCGAAATTACCATCCACTGAAGAATTTATCCCTTTTTAGTGAGCTTCAGAGATAATTGGTACCTTATTTTATAAACAATTTTATTTGGTCATATTGAACAAATAATTGAATATAATTTTTTTAATCAAACCTCTACACTTGAAAGAATAGTCAATGAAAAGATGGTCTCGATTTTGGCATATTTCTTGACGAATAAAACCTAGTATATCCTGCATTTTCGGGGTTTGAATGCATTCTTCATACTGAAGTCTTCGTTAAATTACGTAAAATAAAATAAAATTAGCAATCAATCATGACCGAAAATTAAACGTCAAGATTACTATAGATACACTTAATGTGGTTTAATTTTATTGACCGTTTGAAAATGCATGCTTTACATCAATGATGAATATTTGTGCAGAAACTACATCTACGACTTTCAGTGAAATTTTAGAAAATTTTTCTTTATAATCATAATTTGTGAAACCTTGCGCGGTAAGCTCGTCGCCAAACCTAGAACATTCTTCCTGAAAATTTGTAAAATTCATAAAATAAAGTGCAAATCATACTCTTATTGCGTGATTGCTGAGTAATCATTAAAAATCTTGATTCGTGTAGTAGAAATTTTTCTGAAGCTATGAATACGAGACTTGTCGGCAATCAGATGAAATATCAGGGAACACCACTTTACATTTAAAAATGTGACCAATAGTTCCTTTATGTAAAACATTTTTTCTATAATAAAATTAGATAATTTAGACGTATTTGTTCCTGGTTATTAATAAGAAGCGAATAATTCCTAATAATATTATCATTATTAAATATAATGGTTAAATTTGCAAAATTCAAAAAGAAATATATATGGAAAATGATTTCTGAAGTAGGCCACCTAAACAGCCAAAACTCTCCGATCAAACTCAACCTTCGGCAAAGTCTAGTCTCATTGGATAAAAATTTATGGACCCAAAAATCTTGCCATTAAAAAAATATTTATTGAGGGAGAGGTGATAAAACTTTTTAATTATTGCGGGTATCATCGACTTTAGCGGGTTTGAACTATTTCAACAACAATTTAAAAAAATGTGGCCTTCTACTGGTCAACATTAAAAAAAAAAAATTATTTTTGACCTTCAATTATAAAAAACAAATCATTATTTTTTCAAAGAATGATTATGATCATAAATTTGCGCACGGGACCAATCTCGTATTCTGGCAGAAATTTCCATTCCACGTGTAAACATATTTAATGATTACTCAGCAACCACGTAATATTTATTCGTGTCCTTGGTTCTGATGATTTGATAAATTAAAGAAATCTTTAGGAAAAATTTACTACATATTGCTACATATTGCTTATAAAAAAATTACCATTTTGAAAAACAAACTTCTTTTACTGAGAAGGTTCTTCTTCTTGGTGAAATCACTTATTCTTATCTTAAGAATTATATATCGCCGACAAACAGAATCTTGTATTTAAAAAATGACAAAAACAGTGATTTTATTTATGAGAATTGATAAATACAATGATAATTATTACCGTAT
>CAKNWW010334883.1:0-17643 GCA_932074435.1 Andricus kollari
GCTATTATGTGTTCCCTCAAGAAGCTGGGTCATCAACAAATTTTCATCGGAATCTCTTGCTTTCTTCTGGTCGTATTCAGTGACCCATTGCTTTACCATATCTGCCGTAAATTGGACATTTGGGCTAAAACTCTAGAAAACAACAAACTTTGGTAACTAGGTTCAAGACACATTTCCGCTTCATAAATAATTAAAGCAATAATCAGACCGTTTTATTTTGCTGAGTTTGATGAATAATTTCTTTTTCTGGGTTGGCATTTGGCACGTCAACAATATTTCCCGTATTCTGAAAGAAGAGTGAGAATGTTTTAAAATAGAAAGTTATAAAATAATATAAAAGAAATTTGAATTAGTTCCAATTCTAGTTGAAAATACCCATTGATCATTTTCTTTGCTGCTGCTTATTAACGGATCTTCCGCGTTGATATGTGGTACTACTACAACTATCGGTAAAGATGAAATCACATTCATGATTTTTTTTATCGGACCTAACCGAATGTTCAGACTTCGCAAATCATCTTCTGTGATCAAGGAAAGTGATTCACCGTCCACTTGTTCAGCTGAAAATGTACAAATATAAAGATCTTATCATCCTAAACTTTATAGTTTATATCTAGAAAGCTGAAAGTTATGTGAAGTATGGGAATCATAAGAAAAGAAAGAAAATTTTAGTAAGGCATTTTTTGAGTTGAACATCCATGGTGGACAAATAAAATATATAGTGTAAAGTAACAGAAACAAAATCGCCAAGCCGTTTTTAGGGTTTCGTAAGAAACCCTTATGCAGCCTGTAAAATGGCTATCAGTCCGTTACCGCGCCTAGCGCAAAAACTATTAGGTCTATCGAATTCATTTTTTGCAAGGAGATGTGTTTTGCGTGTCTAATGCGAGGTAAGTTACTGAGAACTGATGAAATTGCTCATCATAGTGTTGCTATGCAAATACATACAAATTTAGCCCTTTTTACTCAAAATGACCCTGTTGGCAGTCAAGAACTGATTAAAATTTTTTTTTGAAATTAGCATACCCACAAAATTTTGTGGGCTTACACTTCGTGCCTGAACGGGAGTTGAATAAAATTTTCATGAAAGTCTCAGATCTTTGCAGGATCTTTGAGTAGAACATAAATAGGGATGTTTTGGACAAAACTGGTGTAATGTAGTCAGCATTTGACGGCGCAGTGTCGAACGTAGGTCAGGATCGGCACCAATTTTGCAAAGTTTGCTTATACGTATGAAATTATTACTGATCAATTTATTGATTTAAATAAAGTACACGGAAAAAATAAGTTGTGGAAACATCACTTCACGATTCACCTATTCTAGGATAAGCCACGTTTTTTTTAGGATCTCATCTAACTTTAATTGAAGAACCGCCGACTTTATCGCAAAAGTGAAAAAAGTCAAAGAATTATTGGAACACAATCTAAGGACATCAGTTCTCGAATTTTCATTTAGCAGATTTTGACAAAGCTTTAGACGAGCATTCAGTATTTGATAAAAAGTCCTCCGGATCCCAAAAGATTTGAAATACAATAACTCTCTGGCACAGAAACAAATAACTGATTTATAAGTTGTGGGAGAATTTGTTGACTGCCTTCTACATATCTATATATGCACAATGTACAGTCATATTGGATACAAATTTAGTTGTTAAATAAAACTTCACATATTATTAACCAAATTTAAACATCAGTTTCTGATTTAAAATGAAAACAAAAATGTAACTTAAGGTGAAGAAAGAACAATGTGAAGAGGAGAATTGGGAAATTTATTCATGATGAGCATGGACTTCTAATTTAATTATCCTGATGAGGAAAACTATGGTTTTCGGAACGTTGGAATAAAGGTTCTACAAACGAATTCTTTTTTGGTCTGAAGTATGTCAATTACCATCTCTAACATTATATTTATAAATTATATCACTCAGATATAAATTTCTAGCGACGATACTTCCAATTTATGACATACGTTCAGCCCTATCCTAGAGTAGTTGACTCAGTCATTCAAAATTTCAACAACTAATTTTTCCGTGTATTCATTTGATTAATCAACATATTTTTCCTAAAATCAATAGGTTTTGAAAAAATTGAGACAGACCATTTGTTATTCCTAGCTAAAGCTTTTCTCAAACACATGAATATTCCCCAGTTTCCTAATTCCATTGGCCATAATTTTAAGGTTTTGTCATATCCATCTCACAAGTTGGAATTTCTATGCGATTTCAGGTCAAATTGAATTTATGTTACCCGAAGATTCCATGACTTGGGAATTATGAGAAACAGGAGTACACGGGAGAATCCAAAGTATGGAAAATTTCAATTTAAAAATTAGAAGCCCAAATTTTCATTTTTCCGAATTGTGTAAGATTATTCCCTTTTTGGGATCAGATCCAGTGTTATTGTTTCAATAAACCAAGGCTCATTAATAAAGTGGCCTATTTTCAAATGGCTTATGTAAAATTAGTACTTAAAATTGTATTATATATCCAGGGGAAATATTATATATAGTTTATATATACTGTGAAGTAATAATATATTAATTTGTTTTATATAAAACAGGTATAAAACAAATGAATATTATATATAATGCTTCAAACTATATATAAATTATATATAATATTTCTGCCTGGGTAAATTACAAGTATACTATTATATTAATAATTTGTAAGAGTAGGCACAAAAAAAACAAAGTTTTATATTGGATCATTATTCCCAGGCAGAAATATTATATATAGTTTATATATAGTGTAAGGTATTATATATAATATTTATTTGTTTTATATAAAAAATGTATAAAACAAATGAATATTATATATAATACTTCACACTATATATAAACTATATATAATATTTCCGCCTGGGTTTGCAGAGAAAAAATGTGCATTTATGTCAAATATTTTACGAAGAGGAGGGGGTGTAGTTTTTTACTTTTTGCGGATGTTGGAAAATAAAGCAAAACGTTAAAATTCAGTTTTTTAAATTTCGACAAATAAAAAAAAAATTGTTTTATCTTTAAAGAAAGCTGAGGTTTTTTCCATTTAGAATTTTATTGCTGTTTATGATTTGTAACTTTATTTTTAATGCGAAAACAATAGTATATTGCGTGACGAGGGTTGCGTGACGAAAATCGAGTTTTCGACCCTAGAGAAGAAAGTGACAGATTTAACACCGATTAAAACTCGATTTTCTACCCGCTCCACCGGCATGGAAAGTCAAACTTTCGATTGAGGTATGATGTTTCAATCCTAGGGATGCAAACGCCGTGTTTCAACTCGCTATACAGATGCCGAAACTCGACGTTTCATTATAGAGGCACAATGAAAAAGAATTTTGTTAAAAAAAAAAAAGAGGGGAGTTTTGTGACACCCAACTAAATGAAACTTTTTCGCATTAGAACTCCAGATAAAGAACTTTTTCGTCAATACGCCATAGTGGGCCCACTTGAGTCCCAAATATCTATTTTTCGTTCTTTTAGTTGATTTTTTCCTTATTTTGTAGCCAAGGATGTCTTAATAACTAAAATAATGATTAATTATAATAATCCCCTAAGAAAGTTCTAATTTGCGCTCTAATCTCAAATAAAACATCGGCTAATGTGCTGTTCCACATGAGTTTTTTATAAAATGCCATAACGTTATATATTCAATTATTCATATTATAAATGTTACCTAAATTGAAATGTAGGCGTCCGGCATAACCTCAAAGTGAAGTATTGTATACTTTGGAAGAATATAAGTGTAACTTTTTTTATACACTTGCATCTGTAATTGTTTGTTGCAAATGAGATATTTGGTGTTTCCGATTTTATCTTTTCTTGTACATTTACTTTATCATTATTTTATTACTAAGAAAATTTATATATATATTAAATAACATTATTATATATAGAATTATAATTATATTTGTGGGAGTTATATAGCCTGTTATTTTAGAAGTGTATAAATTATTTGCTTTTGATAAGTTTAACTCGTGTAAAAACTTCTGTTTTAATGAAACTCCTACGAATTGTATTTACTGTAGAGAATATTTTTTGCAACAAAATAAGTCGCGTTACTGACAAAGATTAAATCTAAAATTATACTTGTTACCTACAACGAATACATATATTGCAAACACCAACTAATCTCTTTTATATGTACGATGAGCAATTAAATATTCAACTAATAAGGAAAATTAATACTTAACACAGAATTGATTTTAGAATAGTATTTGTAACTCATTGTAGGATGCTTCGAGGCCAAAATAAATTCTTGAAGTCGATTCGGAAAATACTTTTTCTTTTATATCATGTTTAATGACGTTTGAAGATAAACAGTAAATTTTGGAGCTGGTAATAGTAAATTTTGGAGCTGGTAATTTTGATATGTGACATCTTGAATTGAGAAATGCACTGTAAAAACTAGAGATCTCTTTTTTATGGTATCATTCGAGACTGTTATTTCGGAGTCTTATTGCAATACCTGAAACTATCCCTGAAATAATACTTTGTTTTTACATTGACGTATTTAAATTCAGAGATGAACTTAAATTAATCAAAAATCTATGCATGAATTCAAGTGAAGTTGATCTGAATTTAAAAAAGCGTATGATTGAATTCTGAAAAGAAATTCTCATGAGAAACGATTAAAAACTTTTGACACTTTAATTATGTACTGAAAAAATATCGATAATGATACGATATCGTAAAGACACCTGAGATAACAATTGTGCGACGCAGATCACCCGCAGATTGTGATTGTCAGGTTCCTGCGTGCAATAACGCACTCATCTCGCCAGCATAGACTGTCCAGCACACATCTGTGAGCGCTATATGAGGCGCATTTGGCCAACACACTCTGCATCACACAATGCCGTGAGAATGTGACGCAGAGGCTGCAGTCACTATGAGGGCAGAGTTCTTTCTAATAACAATTAAGTTTCCTATAGTTATTACTTATAAAATTAAATGTTATTAGAAAGTTATATAAACCATTTTCAAAACAATATGAAAATTTTTTAAACAAATTTTTGGATTTTTTTGAAACTTTTGAAATGTTTAAAAATTGAAAACTTCAAGTTTTGTTCATTTTCCGGGAGTGTACAAAAATATAAAGTATCCAAAAATTTGCAAAAATTTACTTTATTTCGAAAATTACGATTTCTATCTATCTTTTTTTTTTGCAAAATTCATTTTTAAAATTTAACCAAATTTTTGTTATTTTTTTAAGTGATAATGCGCATTTATTTGTCGGTTCAGGTATTTATACACAACCTTGTTAAAAAAATTATTTATCTTCTCCATGTTTCCAGGCCATCATGAATGTATTGAATATTATAAAAATAGATTAATGAAGTTCTTCAAATCAACGATAATATTACAAAAAATTCATTAGTCTACTCAAATAAAGATTTCTTTGAAAATTATAGTTTTTTAAAATTCGCGGGAACCATTTCTCGAAGAATGCGCGCGCATGTCGGCAAATGTCCAGTCGCGCTGTTTTCACTTATTTGTATATTTTCGTATCATTTTGTACTGTGTGGTTTTCTGGTGATGTACAATAGTGTGTGCAAATAAAAACGCCGGGAACCGCCGCTCGTTCGACGGCACAAATCGTATTTGCTTCAGTGTCGGATTTTAGATATCTGCACGAAACATGGATTAAAGGTCAAAGTAAGCTAAAACAGGTAACTTAAACCAGTATTGGTTCCGTAATTAAGAGTTTATTTATGTAAATCTTGTTGCTAGTTGGCATTTAAATAAGAATCAGGGAATGGACAGAAAACTCTTTCATTTCGTTATTGCGGTTGCATCAAATTACTTTTCACAAAATTTATTTCTTTTATCTCAAGTTTTGGACTAAATTAATAACCGGAATTGATTGGATTAAATTTTTTTTTATTACAATCTGTCGCAGTAACGAAATGAAGCAAGAATTGCGAAGTGTAGCACATATAATGCCTTAAATTGTACTCAAAAATATTTTTTATATAATTAAATAAAATTTTTATAAAATATATTACTTGCTTTTTATTTTACATTTATATAAGTTGCATATATTTTAATATTTTATATTTGTCGCAGATATGCGTCGGATCTGCAAGCGATATGGGTAACAGATTATACGTCAGATCTGCTGGCGATATGCGTCGCAGATTATGCATCAGATTCTGCTAGACATATGCCAGGCAATTGATAACGCATATGTCTCATCAGGTGAGGGCACAATCTGCGCGTCGATCCGCAGATCTGCGTGCTTATACGCCATCAGTGTGCTAACAGAATGTTATCTGGGACCTTAACGACATGGACATAGTCATAAAGATGTCGTAAAGACGTTGCCAAATTTTTCGCCTACTGGGAGGGCATTCAAGGCGACGAGGATAGTGTTTTCCAGAATGATAAAGAAATAAATGATAGAACCCTAATGTGCGAAATAAAATATTCCAAAATCAATTTGTAGTAAGTAGTTATTTTTATTAATAGTTGAATATTGAATTGTTCATTGTACATATAAAAGAGCTTCGTTGATTTTTGCGATTTTTATTCGTTGTAGATAAAAATTATAAGTTTAGATTTAATATTTATTATTGACGCGGCTTATTTTGTTCCTGAAAATATTCTCTACAATAAATACAATTCGTGGTTGTTTCAATAAAACAGAAGTCTTACACAATTTAAACTTATCAAAAACAAATAGTGTATACACTTCTAAAATATTAACTGCCTATATATAATCTACCGGATAGCACACTTCCCGAAAAAACCAGGTCTGTCTCAGGTTTTTTCGGGAAAAGCATAGGCCTAAATCTGGGAGAGACCTGGTTTTTTCGGGAAATGTGCTTTAACGAACAGATTCTCATCACATATCTCGTGCTTCGCACTCGATTTTGTCCAAAATTCGAACTTTCCTACATTATGCAACACTATTATATAAAATATATAATATATTGCATTTATTTTTATACCCCGGCCTGGGATTTTATTCCAGATATTGCAAAATAAAGTACTCATTTAATTTATCATGATTAACTTAATATTTGTTCCTTATTTTGAATTAAATTTTATTCTCAGCTACCGTAAAAATGTATCATTTCAATCAATTTATATTATTACAATTCATAATATGCATAGTTATTGAAAAATACGTATTCTCATTGTCTTGTTTTTACAATTAAAAAAAAGTGCGCATCCAATAAAAAAAAACATTTGGTTATTATACATTTTATTGCAACGTGTGTCGTTTTTCCATTAATTTAATTTGTTTATTTTCAATGTTATTTTTTACTATTAAGACAAAAATTACGCATCCTATAAAAAAATTATTTCTAAAAAATTTGTAGCTCTTTTTGGATGAGCAACTTTTGTCTCTTTTTTTTATAGCTCGTGTTGTTTGTCCAAAAATTTAATTCTTTTATTTTTAATTTTATTTTTGACGATTACATAAAAAACTACGGGTTCTATCAAAAAGTGATTGGTAAGGAATTTGTAGATCTTTGATGAATGCAAAATCTTTGTCTATTGATCTTTTTTCTTACGTTGCGTCGTGTTTCCAAAAATTGAATTTAATTATTGGGTGAACGAATTTGGTCTACTTATTTTTTTCGTAGCTTGTGTCGTTGGTCTAAAATTTTATTTTTTCTATTTTTGATTCTGTCTTTTACGAATAAAACAAAAACTACGAGTCCTATCAAAAAGTGTTTTATAACAAATGTGTAGATCTGTTCTGATTGCATAATTCTTGTTGATTCATATTTTTTCGTATCTTGTATAGTTTGACCACAAAATGGAATTTTTCATTTTTCATTATTTTTTTGTGCGATCAAAATGTGAATTTTCGATGTTTCAAGAAAATTCAAAAAGTTGTTATGAAAATATTGTAGGGTGTTCAAAAAGCAACGTTTTTTCCGTTGTCTGTCTGTCTGCAGTATCGTATAGGCACGATAACTTTCTAAAGATTGATCAGATTGGATTGTGCTTTGACACAATCAACAAAACAAACGAAAATGAACATTTTGAACCAAACAACGCACGATATGAACAAAAAGCCAAGAGAAGAAAAACGTTGGGTTTTAAAAGCCCTACAAGATTATCAGACCAATTTTTTTAATTTTCTTGAAAATTCAAATTTTGATCAGACAAAAAATAATGAAAAATTAAAAATTCCATTTTGCGGTCAAGCTATACAAGATACGAAAAAAAGTAAATCAACAAAAATTGTACACCCAAAAAAGATCCACAAATTTCTTATTAAGCACTTCCTTATCAGGCACGTAATTTTTGTTTTATTTGTGAAAATTAACATAAAAAATATAAAAAAATAAGTTTTTTGTAAAAACAACACAAGGTACGAAAAAATAATTTGACAGAAATTGTTCCCCCAAAAATTATCTACAAAATTGGTATTCAATCATATTTTGATAGGACTTGTATTTTTTGCAGTTAAGACTATTGTATTGAGACTATTGCAGACTTGTAGTTTTTGCTTTATGCGTAAAAACATTAAAAATAAAAAAATTAACTTATTTGAAAAACTACACAAGGTACGAAAAAAATGATTGGACAAAAATTGTTCTCCCATAAAAGATCTACAAATTTGTTATAAACTTTGGTTACAAAAATATATTAATTTTAGTTTAAATCGTAAAAAATAACATTGAAAATAAACAAAGTAAATGTATGGAAAAACGACACAATTTGTAATAAAATGCTTAATAACAATTTTTTTAAATAGAATGCACCCTTTTATTTAATTATAAAAACAAGACCATAAAAATACTTTTATTTCAATAACAATGCATATTATAAATTGTAATAATATAAATTTATTGAAATGATACCTAATTCAGGGTAGCTGAGAATAAAATTTAATGCAAAATAAGGAACAAATATTTAAGTAATCATTAAAAATAACATTTGTACTTTATTTTGCAATATTCGAATAAGCAGCCTCAGATCGAGGTACAAAAATAAAAATAATATGATTCGATATAATAGAGTTGAACATTATGTAGAAAAGTTTTCATTTTTGACCAAATCGACTGCGAAGCACGAGAAACGAAGGAGCTTTAACGAAAGAGAATTCACAATCACGAAATGACAGTTGTCGATGCTTTGACCTTTAATTTTAAAAGGTCTCTGTTCACAAACATAGAGGAAGTAAAAATAAGACCGAGTGCGACTTTTTATATTCATATTATGAATATAAAAAGTCATAAGGATAAATTGTTAATTTTTTTGCGTAATACAAATAGTCGTACATAGAATTTTTTGAATTTTAAAAAAAGTGGTCTCAAAAATTTTGAAAATGTTTTAACACCACAGATCAATCCAATGTCAATTCTTTCGAAAGTTATCGTGCTAACAGAGTAAAAATCTACCGACATACAGAAAGACAGACACATTCGCGAAAAACCGGTTTTTCGGGATCAGAAGTTTTTAAAACGCGGACAATTGACAAAAAAATTAACAATTCCGTTCAGAAGTTTGGGTAAAATGATATTATCAAATTTTTCAAGTGGTTTAGAAAAAAATATACTTTCTTTATGAAATTCCTCAGTTTTCTCACATACATTATCAATTCCGAAAGTCGATAAGCAACAGCAAACCTTTTTGAAAGAAATCTATTGTCTTTGAATCATATAATAAGTAGGATAAGGAAATTTTTGTGCCTAATAAAGGATAATATAGAGATGTATTTTATTACACATCTAGCAGTAAATGCACGCGCACAAATCGCGCGTTCACGTATCTGGATTTTTATTTCCTAACATGAAAAATATAAACAATTTAAAAATACATTATTAAACTAATTTGCAAATATTATGTTTTAAATATATTTGAAACAATAATTAATAATTTCGAATTGAAAGTCTCTGAAATTTAAGAAAATATATATATTGCACGATTTAATCACAAAAAGAAGTTGAATTGTATAACCTCTTAAGTCGAAAAGCTAAAAATTAAACAATTTTATTTTAAATTGAAGAGTCACGTAATTGGATGATTTCAGATTAAAATTTAGAAAATAGGACAATATCAAAACGTTAAAAAATTAATATTTTAAGATTCGAATTTTGGAAATTGAATCATTTAAAATTCAAAGGAATTGAAATTGTATTATATGGCTGCGTCTAATCGTCCCGAAAAATTAGAGGAGTTAGAAAAGGGAATGGGCTAGTCAATCTGAAAATTCGGGACGACTAGCGAAGCATATAAAAATATCTGACTACTCATCACGGATCTCGGGATGACGAGAGACACTTCAATTATTTATAATTAAAATCGTTGAAAAATAAATAATTAAAAATTTTAAACCTTTGATTTTGAATAATATTAAATTCAAAGCGATTAAAATTTGACAATTTGAAATTAAAAACTAAATTGAATCTTTCAAAGTCAACTTCTAAAATTCTAGAATTTTAAATTGCTATTACATAACAAAACTATAATTTAACATTAGAGCTGATTAGAAAAAATGTTCTAAACTCAAGAAATCATTTAAATTATTCTGAAGTAACTTTCAAAATAAATAGTAATTTTAAATGGAAAACATTAAAAATGAAAAAAATTCTACTCCTATGAAAGGGAAAAATTAAAAGTGTAGCGTTTAACAGGCAAATTCAGAACTCAAAAATCCATTTAAAATTACCAAACTTATTCAAGTACTGCTGTATCAAGTTCAGACAGTTTAATTTTTATCTTTTTTTCATTTTAAACTCGATTTTTAATTTCAAATCGTACAAATGTTAACTTGTTTTTCAGAATTATTATTCATTCTTGAAATTTTTAATCAAATATTTTTCAATTTGAAATGATTTAATTGTTCAAATCTACAACTAAAAATCGGACAATTTTAAGATATTACATTGAAAATAGAAAAAAAAAGAATACAAAGCAAGATTGCCGTAATATGATTCCAATTTTTGAAGTTGCACCATTGTCCATCTTTCCATTTCGAAATGGCTTTATATTTATATCTAACATTGATAAATTCAACTCTGACTATCAAGGCTTTAATAAAAAATTTTGAAATATTTATTAGCGGAATTGTCTAATAATTGTTTAATTAAAATTATAGAAATTTTAAAGAAGATAAATATATTATTAATAAGTATCATATCATGTAGTATCAAGTGAAATTAAAAACGACTGGATAGATTTTTTTACTAACAAATGTGATTTCTATAAAAAAAATCACTGTCACTTTCACAGTTCAAAATTTCAAAATTTTAAATATTGCGAAGCTTTAAAGTTGAATTATTTTAAACAATTTGGAAATTATATGTTTTCTAATTGCAAACTTTTAAAACTTATAACACGCGAGAATGATCAAATACATAAAGGGGTTTTCGCCAAAATGTTAAATTACGTATCTCTCCAAAATTATTTAACATTTTTTAGGTTTCTTTGGGCTAATTTCATACTTTTTTCTGAATTTATAAACATATTTGTAGATGACATCAGTATAAAGTTAAAATAAGCCCTAGAAACTTAAAAAAAATGTTGAATAATTTTGGATATATTGGTCATTTAAAATGGTTGAAGAAAAACTCTGATTTTTATAGATATATTTTTTTAAATATCAATGTACCTAACTTTTAATCGAGAATGCATATAGCCCCGAAACTCACAAACTTAATAAATTTTGTTAAATAGAAACTTTACAGAAATTCTAATGAGAAAAAGAAAATCAAAGGACGTAATGAAAGCGCCCTAAAACGTTTTATGTACGTAACAATGAAAACAGTCATTATAACTGATCAAAAAAGTCCTAGATCAGGTCAAATAAAGTTTTAAAAACGTTCAATGTCATTTTTTATAGTTATTATTTAAAATATTCGTTAATTAATTTAAAAAGAATTTAGACGGTTTTATAAATAATGATGAATGATAATTTCCAGCTCACCTCTCAGGATGTTTGCAGCAACTTCAGGAATTCCATATGCTTCCACCAAGTACTTGCATAATTTTTCTGGGCTATTTAACGTTTCCTACGTATAATAAAGAATACTTAATGTAATTTTTAGTATATAAAGCATTCAGGAAAGCTTTATGTTTCAGTTTAATAAACTTACCGTTGGTAAAAAAGACATATTCCTTCAAGAATTCTATTCCTGACTCTTCTAAGGCACTATAATGATCGCTAAAAATCACTAACTTAATAATTTGGTAACTCTATCTAATAAAAAATAATTACTTTTGAAGCTTTAAAATCAGTTTAACCACCACTTGCAGACTTATCGACACATGTACTGTGACGAAACTAAGCGTCGCGTCAGATGCAAGCTGCTTGCTCACGACCGCACATGCGCCCGACTCCTTTGCGCAGACGTACCGATGGCTTCAGATGACTTCACTCTTTCCGATTGAAGAAGACCAGGTAAAATGGCTAACTCGACAATTTAGAGTAAAAACTTCCACTCTTTGTTATCGATTGAACACATTGACCGTAATCGAGTGAAGTTGTGCAAATAATTCACTCGGACGGACTGCAACAAACCTTTGATTAAAAGATCGATTGACATTTTCATTCAAGAAAATGTAAAGAGTAGTACATGTTAATATTAATTCTCTTTGAAATTAAATTTAGGTTATTTTTATTGCGGATAAGTAACTTTGTGGTTCGTTGAACAAATTATTTGATCAAAAATCGCTCTATAATTTCTTACAGAATTAAACCGACAACCACCACGCCAGCAACGTCATAATCTGCTCTGCCGTAATAGACGCCTTTTTGGAATAATTATTAATGGAATACTTCATACATTCGAAAGATCTGCTGTTGAAACCGGTAATTTAAAAACTAAAATACAGTGGAAAACAAAAAACAAAAAAATCCGCCCTTACGGATGCGTGCTCCCCCTTCCACCCCCCCTCTCCCCCAAATAAAAAATTTCCTATCCCCTCGAGTGTTTTATGAAATATAGTGTTCACTCGAAGTAGAGCGTCTAGAGATACAGGTTAATACTGACCGACCTTGCTCGATTTCTTAGTATATATCATTTTTGTATTATAAAAAATAAAAACTTATTGGGATTCGGGAAAAATGTTGCATTTAATTTCTTATAAAACTATTAGAAGACTTAAAATTCAAGTACTATTTAGTAGTTACTTGTTAATGATTTTTTTAAATCTATAAATTAAATAATGACAACTATTGGCGAGAAAATTCGAGTTCTCTGGCTTTGACGTTAAAAAAGTAAGTGAAGAAAAAATCGTAGCTCAATAAATGAAGGATCATTTTAAAGGTCAAAACGTTGTACGTTAATGAGCCTGAAACGAATATGCCAAAACAAATTTTATAGCTTACAGACCCGAACATCTGTTAAAAAGTAGGGAAATTTGACAGCTTTTAAAGACAGTGACAGTATAACAAATTGTTCATTTTTGGTACATAAATATACAACTGTACTATCTTCAGTTCTAATAAAGATAATGAAGTGATTTAAATTAGAGGTAGTTAGTTTAACAATTTGTAATTATTTACAATTCGAAAGAAGAACGCGCTTCTTTTTCTCTTCGTGCAAATTGCGATATTGGAAGACAGTTTTTTATACTGAAAAGCAAGTGTAAGAAACCAGCATGTACCTTTTTTTCATGGGATAGTCCTCTTCATTTTTTCAATAACAAACTATCTTTCAAAGTTCACTGTCTTTTGAAGCTGTCAAATTTCCCTACTTTTTAATAGATTTTGGGGGCTGTATGCTATAACATTTTTTTTGGCATATTCATCTTAGGCTCATTAATGTACAACATTTTGGCCTTTAAAATGATTCTTCATTCATTTAGGTGCCATTTTTTCTTCACTTACCTTTTCAATGTCAAAGCCAGAGTACTCGAATTTTCTCGCCGATAGTATGTATATTTTTCTTACAGGATCAATTTCTCTACCGCGAGTCGCCACAACCACCGCTAGAGCCAATCAGTCCTCCTGATGATGCTTTAGTGTACAGACGTAAAAATCCTATTGGCAGAATCCGAGAAGAGCAGATTTATTAACTGTATCCAACAGGTCCAGGCTCTTGGGGTGTTTTATAAAATAGTTTTTACTCTGAATAATGTTTCTATAATGTTTCTTTAGATAAGACAACATATAAATAATTAAATTAATCAATTACTATATTTTGCTTACTGGAACAGGTCAGCGAAAGAGAATCCCACCTGAAGATGGTGATTTAGTGATAGACAGTGGATTTCCTATTGCAAAATATAAGAATAATATGTTTCGCGCACATCGTCATTAGCTGTAGGCACGCGCTTCTTCGTCCTGCGAGTGATTTAAAGACTGAAATACAATCTAAAACAAATATATTATAGGATCAGATATAGAATAGTACTTGAAGCGTTCTGCTCTATAAAATGTTCTTCATTCCAAAATAATTATTAATTATTTAATTTCTTGCACTTATAGCCACATGCTGATATTCACTTTTTTGAAGTTATTGGAATATCGTTTTTTTTTTTTTTTGACTAATATCAAATTTTTACTACGCAGTAAGAAAAATCGCAATATATATTGTATATACATATATACAGGGTGGACCATTTTAATATATCGTGGAAAATAACTCAGAATTTTGGTTGGATATAGAAAAATATTTCAGACAAAAGTAGAAGGGAGCAGAGGGGCTCAACTACTGGTATCAATGACCTTGATGTCGAATTCGATTTTCAATGTAATTTCAAGGTCAACATGATTTTGTTAAGTGGGAACCCCCACTTTTGACCCCAGATTTAAAAGAGCTTGAAATGTTACGTTCAAAATGATATTTTTATTAAGGTCATTGCAAGGACGAATGAAGGTCAAATTTGCGATAATGTTTAAATAATGGGTGTTAAATCGGAATTGAGGTTTGGAACAGCAAAATGTTTCGGACAAAAATTATTAGAGGCAGAGGGATCACCTACTGGTACCAATGACCTTGAGCTTGAATTCGATTTTCCCAACCTCAATTCCGAGCTAATACCCGCTCTTTTCAAATCTGGGGTCAAAAGTAGGGATTCCCATATTTAAAAATCACTTCGACCTAAAAAAACCTTTAAAATTGAATTCAAGGTTTTGTTGTAAAGTTAATATTTAATGATTATTAAACAATTAAAGATTAACTAATCAGAAGCAGGCGTGAGGTTAGATGGACGATAATGCATGTGTCATTGACAACAGTGTGTGCGCAAAAAAGCTGAGGCCGTGTGATTTCAAATTTGCAGGAGGTTGTGAATATCATTGGTGCGTATCACATGGCAACTGCACGACGAGATATAAATCTTAGAAAATATATTTTCCTTTCTAATACACTTTGCATTATTTTGAATTTCTCCAAGTCTTTTGTATTCTCTGGATTCTCCTGAATTTTCTGAATTGGTTTGAATTCTCTGAAATATTTTTAACTCTCCGAATTCTTTTGAATCCTCTGAGCTGTTTCGAAATTATATTAATTCTTTTGAATCCTCTGAATTATTTTAAAATTCTAATAATTCTTCTGAATCCTCTAAATTCTTTTAAATTCTCTTAATTTTATTGAATTATTAGTGTTCTTTTAAATTCTCTGAATTATTTTTAAACTATCAGAATTCTTTTATGTTCTCTGAAATCTTTTAAATTTTCGGAAATATTTTTAATTCTCTGAATTATATGAATTCTTTTGAATTTATATGAACTCTTTAAACTGTTATGAATTTTCTGAATTCTCATGAGAAAATTGAATTCTTTTAATTTTTTTTAATTATCTTGGAATCATTAGAATACATCTTGAACTCCTTTGGACTCCTTCAGATCCTTTGAATTTTATTAATTCTCTTGAAATCTTTACAATACAGATTGAATTATTTTAACTTCCTTCCAGTATTTTGAATTCTGCAGAATTCGAACCAATTCTTTTAAAGTTATTTTTTATTCTCTTGGAATCTTTACAAAACACCACTAATTATTTAGAATTTCTTTAGGTCATTTCGACGCCTCCATTCAATATGAGGCTATGTGCTGACAGCGCCGTGTATGAGACTATGCGCTGTGTATAAGCATAGGGAATAGTCTCATACAAGGCGCTGTCAGCACATAGACTCATATTGAATGGAGGCGTCGATTTGTATTCTCGACATTATTTAAATTCTTTGAATTGTTTTGAATTAACTGAAATATTTTAAATTCTCTAAATTCTTTTGTATTCCCTTTATTCTTTTGGATTATCTACATTCTCTTGAATTTTCTTAAGCCATTTGAATTCGATGATTTTTTTGTTGTTGGTTTTACTAGTCTCGGAAAAGATTTTGGTTAATTTAACCAAAACGTTTAGTTCATCTAGCCACAAGGACCCATCACAATTTACATTGTAAATGGCTTCCCATGGAATTGTGTCGTCTTGAGAGAATTATTTAGTAGTTTATTTAACTACTAAATACTGCAAGACAAGACGGCAAGTCATAATAATTATGGCTTGCATTGCAATATAATTTGTGCAGGAACATTTGTTTATTTGATTCAAAAAATCGTTCTGTTTTATCAAAAACTCAATAACGTACTTTCTTAATCGCTTAACCCTAATTTATTCTGTTTTCGGATCATTTATTTTGATAAGGATGCGTCTATCTCTTTTAAGATACTTTCAAGAAAATATTTTGTTGAATGAAGAAATTTTTTTCTGGGTGTTCTATGAATTATTCTAAATTCTTTCAATTCTTTTGAACTCTTTAAGCTGTCCTGAATTTTTGTAATTCTCATGATACCGCTGAATTCTTTTAATGATTTCTACTTATCCTGAAATCATTAGAATAATATTTTATTATTCCAATTGTAATCCAACTGTGATTAGCAATTTAATAATTGTACCTTGTCCCTCACTGGTACACGCATGAACGGAAAATGTCTAACAAATTTTTTTGTTGTGCACTTTTAACTGTGTCATCACCGCTAAAGATTTTATTATGATGCCCTTACCAATAGGTTTAATATAACATCTATTCTTCAGTTAACGATCACAAATAAAAGCGTCGTCAAACGTTGTTGGCCAGGATCTTATTCGTCTCAGATGAAAATTCTACCCAAAAAAAATTAGCTTAGAAATTTTTGATACATGTGTGCAAAATTAAAGACTGATTCAGCCGTAATTAGATATTATTAGTCATTGCAATGTGTTATTTAATTACCCGGGGGAACGAAGTGAAATGGACCGATGTTTGTCGATCTTTCATGAGTAAATAAATGGATTCCCGGTAAAAATGCCACCTGAAATATTTCCTTACTTCCAGTCGCATAATGAGAAATGAAGGGTCGGGGAACAAAAGGGCCTATCCCACAAATTTTTCAAAATTGACTTTTACACATTTTTGGACTCCTCAAACAAACGCCGTTTCGAGGGTGTAAAATAGAAAATTAAAAAAAAATTTTTTCAATTCGGTTCGCCTAGGTTTCTTGCCACTTTATAGGTATGTGGTGCCATTTAGCGTGACTAGGTTGTGTCAAAGGCTTTGGAGGAACTAATCGCGGTCGATATTATCGATTTTACATTATATCTTGCACGTGATGATCGATAAGGAGAGCGAGGTAAGTAAACATTGTTTGTCTTTATGTTTCTAATTTTTTTTAGTGATTGAATTTCGAAAAATTTCAAACGGGCGTTTGTTGAGTAAAGTCTCGCGGTCATTTTAAATCTTTGAAATATAATTTT
>CAKNWW010334888.1:0-12169 GCA_932074435.1 Andricus kollari
TTCGAATTTACAAAAAAATAAATCCATTTTTTTTGTTTTAAAAAAAATGATATTTAGATGTAGCGCAAGCCCTATGAAATTTTACACGTATGTCCCATAAGAAAAAATGACGTTTTTCTCAATTTTATTCAGAATGGTCAATATAAGCGGAATCGAGTTGAAACTCAACATTTCTCTTCACAATTAGCCATAGAATACGAATAAAATATTTCTTCACAAATATCACAATTGTTTCTAATAGACTAAATACTACTTTATACTCATAACTAGATGTTTAAATGAATTGTTTACACAATTTATTATTGTTTTTAGAAATGTTCTCTTCGAATAGAGATAGAAAGGGGTTTTAAAAAAAAATTCACATTTTGTCCAATTTTCAATTAGTGTGAGGTAATGGTTCATTAATGTTAACGAACGTAGTTGTTTAAATAATTTATCATTATTTTTAATAATATTATCTTTAAATGATGCTAGAAATAGCGAATTTTAATTAAATTTGCAACCATTGTTATTGTTTATCTTTAGCTATCTTCTTCCATATTAATACTAGATAGTTCCGGGTTTTAAAATAATTTTTCAGCTTTTTGTACACTTTTTAATAAGAGTAAAGTAATAATTGATTTAAGTTAACAAAAAAAATTGTTTAAACAATATATTATTATTTTTAATTCACTTGGAGTGACTAATTAATTAATTTAATTAAGTAAAAATAATTGTTTAAACAAATTATTATTGTTAATAATTGATGAAAGGTTATAAAAATAGTTGTTTGAACAATTAATTATTGTTTATAACTATCTTATTTTAGAGAAGCGCTAGAAAGTTGCGGTTTTTTCTGAAACGTTCATCTTTGCTTTGCCTTTTCAGTTATGAACCAATAATAATTAAACATCAGAGAGAAATATATTTTAAACAATCTCTTCCTTTTTTTTTTGTGGATTTAATTTTCTTGGAGGGGGGGGGGGGGCTGATATCAAAATATGTGAAATACCAAATTTTTATTTTACGCTTTGGAATAAACTTCTTGTTGTAATTCAAAACAAAGCTCGTACAAGTCATTTACAAACCCAGTCCTCCCACCTACTTCTAATTATTCCATTCTTTGTTTTTCTCTCTTGAGTTGGATAGCTTTTTTTGTTTAAATTAATTTGTTTTAATATTGTTCAACATAGCAAAAATAATTCACTTAAAAAGTACAATACTATTTAAAAAATTATTTTTGTTGAGTTTCACTTATTATTGGTTCATAACTAAAAAGTCAAAGCAAAACTAAAGATTTAAGAAAAAGGCAACTTTCTAGCATTACTTTGAGAGAAGATAGTCATAAACAATAATCAATTGTTGAAATAAGCATGTTTGTCAACTCACATTAATTATTACCTCACTAAGTGAAAAGTGGACAAAAAGTTTAAGAGTTCAGAAAAAAACCACAACTTTTTAGCACTTATCTGAGAGAAGATAGTTATAAACAATTATAAATTATTCAAACAAATATGTTTCTCAAATTTCATCATTTATTTCCTTGCTAAGCAAAAAGTGGGTAAAAAGTTAAACATTTCACAAGAAACCGCAACTATCTAGCATTAATAAAGAACAAAACAGTTATTAACAATAATAATTTCTTTAAATAATTATTTTTGCTTAATTGAATGAACTAATAAAATGATTTTTGGACAAAGTAGTTCAACTTTCAACCAAGTAATTGAATCTTCATTCAAGAACATTAATTTTCTACTGAAAAAGACGAACTTACAACAAAATACGTAAATTTTCAACTAAAAACGATCAATTTTGAACCCAAAATGGATTAGTTGAATTTTCATTTAAGAAAATGAATTTTTAACTAAAAAAATGAATTTTAAATAAAATAGTTAAATCTTCAACTAAATAATGAAAATTTTAATCCGAAGTGATAAATTCTGGTTCAAAAATATAATATTAAATTTTTCAATTAAAAAAAGCTATTTTTCAACAAAAAATGTTCGATTTTCTTATTGGGTTCTATTAGTTTAGTTAGCATTCAAGCAAAGAAAACAAGAAAATAGGAAAGTTTCCTGAAAACAGGCGAAAAAGACGATTGCCCATTGTAGTGTGCCGTAGATTTCGAACCGCCCCCAATTTATAATTTCCAATCGTTTAGTTTAATTACCTAAATATACAATTATCTAATTTTCGTATTCAAGAGAATGATAGAATCCGCCTGTCCTAATTCTGTCTATTTTATTGCACGTCATAAACCTGAAACGATGTAAGATGATCTAAATATCCGTGAGGAGGTAGCGAAGATTAAGACCCAGAGATTGGATAAATGTTCGTTCAAGACTTCACTTGATCAGCAGAGCGTATCGAATGTGTTAGAATTCCAGAAACGATTTACACAAAAAAAAAATTATGTTCTACTTCAGGAAAGAGGGGCACATCGTGGGTGTGTCATCTAGGATATATAACTTATTTATTTATTAGTTAGTAGTTTCTTCTTTCAATAGATTTTTACAATATTATAGTGCCCCGATAAAGAACTAATTAAGAATCTAAGCGCTAACTTATCTATTTAGATTTGAGCATCCTACTCATCTTTCATCTAACACATTACCCTCTGAAAATTTATTCTTAATTTATTAATTATTATTCTACATTTTTATCAAGGACGACGTAAAGAGAGCAATAGTATAACTGTGAGTCGATATCAGAGCAAATACTGACTCGGAAAACTCGGAGAATGTTCTCTTTCCTTGAGATTATACCTACCAGTGGTCATATTAGCGACAAAGTACGCGAGAATAAACGGGGATTCTGCAATACTAATTTAAAAAAAAGAACAAGTATGAATCACTAATGCGTCCCCAATGTAGTATTGCAAAAAAGGGCATTGAAAATACAAGATGTGTTAGTGAAAGTCAGAATGGATTGTCTTGAACCACTTGTGATCTCTTGAATAAGATCAAACAAAAAATAACACAGGATACCTTTACTTGATTTTTTTTCAAATCGAAATTAGTTCATTGTGTCATTTAAGTTATCAATTTACGGATACTTTATTTTTAAATAAATTATCAACGGTTATTTGCAATTTTTATTATATTGGAATCCTGAAAGAATTTTGCAAAACTTATATCCGTAACGAAAGGGGAATATTGTTATTGACTAAACCTATAGTTTTATTAATTGTATTGATGTCACGAAAAACAGAACGTTCTTGACAGGATTCACGCTCCAATAACCACTGGTCGTCACCTTCTAGTCCATGATAATTTATCTAATTGCGCGCAGTCACATGTATGTAAGGCTTTCCCTGTCAAACTTTTATGCTCCGAGGTATCAATAATACATATCGATGTGTCTAGTGTAGTGTCGAAGAAAGAGAGAGTATTTCACTTGCTGCAAGCATTTACATTTTGTCTTGGAAATTAGCTTAAATTACGGGATGCCCTGCGATTGTTTGAAATGTTTTTTATAACTTTTTAGTTAACAATAAATATGACAAATATTATGAATCGTTAATAAAAATTTGCAACCACATCTAATCAAAAACCTTTAAAAATGATAAATACCAACTTTCAGCAATAGTCAATTAACAAACGTCAGCTATTGTTCATAGCAACTTTCAGTATTCTTCCACATCAACTTAGCAATCAGCAAATATCAATAACAACCTTCGGCCATCATCAGTATCAACTAAGTAAATATTAGGAACAATCATAGGAACATTAACAACATTAGTCAAATCATCAGTATCAACTAAATAAAGATTAGGAACAATCATAGGAACATTAACAACATTAGTCAAATCAACCCCTAGAAACTATCAATGATAAGCCCTAGTAACGGTCAAGAACAATCGCATCTGTGCGAACGTACAACGCTACCAGTTCTAGTCAATAAAGAAGCTCGAAAACTGTCAATAACAACCTCAGCAACCGCCATCTCATTTAAAATCATCAATCTCAATAATAACATTCGGCTGTCCTCATTATCAACTTAGCAAAGATCAATAATAATCATAGGATCTTTAACCCCTTGTAACGATCAATAAAAACCCTGAGCAATAGTCAAGAACAAACCTGAGCGACAATCAAGAAAAACCTCCAGAAATCATCAGTAACAACTTAGCAACGGTCAAGGTCAAGAACAATGAGCATCGCTAGTCAATAAAATATTTCAGCAACTGTCCATAAGAATCTTCAGTCATCTACCATATCAACTTAGCAACGGTCATGACCAAATTCTCACAAGTATCAATAACAATCCTCAGCAACTTACAATAACAACCTTCAAGAATCATCAGTAAGAATTCAGCAATGGTCAAGAATAATCGCACCCATGGTGAAGAACAACGTTAGTAATGCTAGATCAGGATTAAGAAATGTAATTCACTCGAATACCTGATTTTTCCGGTCGTCTCCTAAACCGCCGGGGAAATAAATATGAGAAAAAAACAATCCCCTTCAATGTATCTCGAAAAATGTCACAGAATAGTACTGAAAGGAATTGAAAAATACAAAAATCTGTTGTCAGGATCAATAAAATTGAATCCCTGCCAATGAACGTCGAAAATTGCACGGAACGCTACTGAAGGGCATTAAAATGTTCGAGTATGCAAAAGAAGGAATAGAATGGATTTAAATTAATTCAATTTCAAAACGCTTGGTTGAATCAAAATGGAAATTAATTATTGGCTCAGTGAGTCGAATTCTATTGTATAGAAAAATGTGTACTACTTAAATTCAATAAAATGAATATGTGAATTGCATTAGGGTAGATCGAAAATAATTCAAAAAAATAAAAAACAGCCTAACAAGGAACAGTTTAACTAAACGCACCCACATGATTAAACCTAAATTACCTTTTAATTTAAGCTTTTTTCTCGATTTTTAATGTAAATTCTATTATATAATTTTTATTATGCCGATACGCATGACTCAAATACAAAACTAAAAATACAATTTTTAAACCTAAAAAGTAGATTTCCTAAAAGACGGATAGATAAAAGATTTTGATTTATGTTGCAAAATGACTGGAAAGCTACTGATTCAAAATCTACCAGATTTACAGTGCAAGGACCTTTGGGTTATGTCATATTAAGGCCCATATTGACTCAGTACTTTTCTTTCAGAAAAAGCCCTTCGAATTTCTAGTGGTATAGCGTAATTATTATCCATTAATTGATTATCTACTCAATTATTTATCTATTCACTATTATCAATTCATTTTCGTTTTGTTTTTATCTTGACTTTCACTTTATTATTAATTTTTAATAATTATTATTGCTTTATGTGTATATATTTTCAATTCATTATTTATTTACTACTGAATTGTAATTATCATTACAATTCTCAAAAGTATTAATTTTAACCACCTTTTTCACATTATTTATAGTTTATACATTTAAAAAGTATATTATATTTTTTTATATTTTCATTTGTGTAAGATATCAAAAATCTTGATCATAAGATTCACGAAAATTGAAACTTTTAAACCTATATTCCAGAAAAAAGTATTCAAAATATTTTAAACTGATATTTTCTGAAGGTACCAGTGGGAATAAAATTATTTGAAATACATAATATATCATTATATATATATAATATATAATATATCATTTCATATATATATATATGAAATATATATATATAAATTCTAGTTTACAGAATTAAAAGCAATTCAATATACATATTTTCTGAAAGAAATGAAAGGAATTAAATAAATTTGAAATGTGCCATATTTTACGAAATTAAAAACAATTAATTATACTTTTTTTATTGTACTGGAAGAAATAAAGTAAATGTAAATTGTGTCCTGCTTCTGGAAAACAAAACAATCCATAGAATCGTTGCTGCCGCTTTGGGAACTGCAGGGAAATCAATTTCTTATAAGTGTATTACTCTCTTGCAGATTGGAGATCGGTGGAGGCATCAGGTTTTAAATAGGATAGAACAGTGTTCATTTTTACGCTGAAATCGGAATTTCACCATCCTTTTCAATTGAAGCCTTTTTACTGGGATATGTCAATAGAAACTTTCAGCAACCGTTAACATCAACTTAACAATGACCAAAAACAAACTCCAGTAACGATCAATACCAACCTTCAGCAATATATAGTAGTCGCGGACAGTTGTCCAGGGATGGTCCCGAAGGAATAACCCCTAAGCGGAGGCGTAACAACCGTGCCGAAAGCTAAATGGCACCTGGGTGAGGTGTCTTAAACGGTGACTCTGGGATACCGAGCGATCTCTCAGAGTATGCAGCCTTATCCTTGCATGCGGTGCTCTACAAGGATGGACGAACCCTTTCCATAGCTGCTCGTGGGAACAACAATAACACCATCAAACCACCAAAAAGTTGTAGATGCGGTTCAAACTGGTCGAACGCGCAGAGCACCTAACAGTCGGTCGGCAAACGGTGCCGATCACTCTAGAGTTCGGGGTGCTGCAAATAATAATTTAAATGGAAACACGACGACGATGTGGCGAAACTTCGAAATTGAGTGGACAAATCAACTCAAGGATGACGTGCTAGACTGCTACGTTGACAGCATTATCCCTGTTCGCGGAGGCTTTATGGCGTGTATGCACACTCTGTGGTGCCAGAAACACCCAGAGCTTCAGCACGGTTCGCATCAATCTTTGCGAAATCAACACGCCCACCTGTTGAAAAATGGATATGTACGCGGAGCGCTTCCCCAAACGCTGCTTGAACAAGCTGCAGACGAAGATGAGGAAGCGATATAAAGACCAACCGCGGAAAGCAGACACTAAAACCGACGATGGATCAAAATACCAAAAGACGCTTGTATCAAGTGAACAAAAAGATTGAATGGACAAGACATAATGCGTCCTGTATTCAGTGTGTGATTGACTACATAAGATCTGGTAGGCCGTTCACGGAAAGGGTTCAAAAGTTCGCTCAAAAACTAAGGATCTTCAATCATACATTGAACAAGTCAAAGCTGCTGACAATCAAGCAGCACATTGTTGAAAAAATACGGGTCTTATCTGATGCAAGGAAGAGAATACAGAAGAGGGAGAGAGGTATACAAGATCCCAAAAAGCATAAAGTTAAAAGAAGATACTCATAATATCATCCACTTCAAGGAGTTTTTCAACAACCTCATAACATCTGAGGAGGAATGTCCATCACCGGATAGGTAAAAAAAGCACTTGGAGGCACGAAGAACATTTCCGCTTCAGGAACAGATGGTATCAAGATCTACTGGTGGAAGAAGTTTACTGCTACACACCATCATTTGCCCGCATATTCACTTCATATTTAAAGTTTGAAACGCCCATTCTGCAGTAGCTGGTATTAGGACGCACTTTACTTCTACCGAAAAAAGGTAACTTGTCCAACCCAGACGGGATTGTCCGAAGAATTGAGCCTATGTGGCGAGAGATGTACGAACTACGTGGCTTGAAAAAGATGTAGCAGGATGTCGAGAGAATCTGCTAATTGACAGGTGCGTATGTGAAGACGCTGCAGCGCATCAGCGCGTCCTGTCAATGGCCTAGATTGACTACCGGAAAGCTTTCGATTCAACATCTCATAGACTTATCATCTGTCTGTTGGAAAGCTTGAAGGTGCATCCACACATAGTGAGATGCAGAGAGATACTGATACCCCTTTGGGAAACTAGAGCTATTATCTCATCTGGAAATTATCGTATGACAACGAACAACGCCACCTTTCAGAGGGTCGTCTTTCAGGGCGGTACCATGAGCCCTGTGCTTTTTTCCATCACACTTTTGCCTCCATCTCTCGCTCTAGGAAATTCTTCTGGATACCTTTGTGGTCACACTAACTATCGCGAGCACCAATGTTGGCAGACCCGAGTTGTAGAATTGCGACATCGCAGGCTTCAAAATGCGGATTTTTTTGTTTAAATGCGGAGATTTTGAAAAATGGGTGTGAAATTCATATTACTGTTAAAAAACGGAAGAAACGTCTTCTAACTACAGTAGAAACTCACATATTTCTAAATCTCTTTATTTCCGCCACGCCTTTATGTCCCGTTGGCTGTAGACGGTTATTTCCATTTGCGCAGTTCCGGAAACTCCCACCACGGTCTCAGTATATTCTCCTCCGCCTCTGTGACTGACCAATGAAAAAAGAGGCCCGAAGAGCGGGAAACCTTGAATTGAGTATTGTTTCACAACGTCCTGGGAATAAGTCTCACGACGTTTTCGAGAAAATATTATAAACGTAAAAGTCATAAATGTACAAAGAGTCATATTTCTCAAGTGTAGAATTTATTTTCTCAGTCAATCATGGTACTCTAACCTCAAGTTTCGGACCGGTGCTTGTATTTCGTGAAACTGAAAGGTCCTCAACCGATAAAAGGATCAAATAACCGAATTGCGCAAATGCATTCTACACTTGAAAAGATTACCATGCAGACCTTCATAACTTACCTTCACGTTTCGGAGATTTTCTCCAAAATGTCGTATGCAGTTGCAGTACCATGTACTAACCTTCCTGACGGCTGGCATTTCCACCTATCGACGTCATGCCACAAAACTCACTATTCCGCGAAATATTTGCGTCGTTTTTTGATTCTCTATTTCGATTGACTTTTAGTTGGCAAATTGTCGTACGGCAGCAAAAACACTAACGCCAACAAAGACTAACGGACCGCGACTTTTTTAACTGCGCAATGAGCCGGATATCCACTCGCCTGAACCGTTTCCATAATATTTCGCTACATATGTACTCGACAAAGTACTCGCGCTCTCGGCGAGTCGCAACCGTATCTTTCCCTACGCGCTGAGAAACTGCGTGGGCCAGCAGTTCTAGGAATTTCGGTTGTATTTACTTGTATTAGTATTGATAATATTTATTATTGATTTCAAATCACCCGCGCTTTTCGCTTGAAAAAGTAGCGACCGGCGGCGCATCGATACAAGAACGGGGCATCCAATGAACCTCGTCGATAAAAATAAACTACCCACTCGCGGTAAGGGTGGGGCCCTCTCCAGCTTAGAGATAAAAGAGTCGTGTCCAATTGTTTCGTTTCAAGGTCATGGAAAAAGGCGAGTTTTTACTGTATATAATAGCACCGTATTATACTCATTGTAATGTATAAATAAAAACAAAATACCTTTTCTCGTAAACCATAGCTGCAAATAATGGACCGTCAGAGTTTGCGCAGTAGAGTTCGTATACATTTTTAGGTTATGTTAGCCTAATATATAACCTAACCTGAGCTAAAAATGTGTATGAACGCTACTCCGCAAACTCTTTTTTTATACATGTTCGGAATATCTTTGCATTTGTCCTAGTGTCTGATATAGAGGGTATCTTTCATATGCTTTTATTAGAAAAGAATCAATCCACCAACCAACATCCTTAGAAAAGGACTAGTCGACTTTCACGATCTGCTCTCTCTTTCTATTCCCTATTCCGCTTCTGACGGCCGTAGCTAGCGGTCCAGTCCCAGTAAACACGGGCTAACTTTCAGATATCGTTATTTTTACCGTTCGCAGAAGCTCTTACAGAAATTACCAAAAGATATCTTCACGACATCTTTAAGAAGTTTTTCAATGATATCTTAAACATTTTTCTCAAAGACGTCTTTTGATGTCTTTAAGAAAACTTTTAGAAAGACGCGGGATGTATTTTAAGAGATAACTTAGACATCTTTGAAGATATCGTTAACGATACATTTTTTGAAGAAAATAAGACGCGTGGTGCAGGAGGCGGGTGTGCGATATATAAGAAGCTGGGGTAGTTAATAAATAATTATTTATAATGATTTATATCAAGACTTATATATTTCCTGAAGCTAGAGCTGTTTTTGGCAAGTATCTGCCACGATTTTCATTTCTGACCTGTTAACTGAAATTGCTATGAGTAATCGGAAAGAATTTTTTAACCTCTCCAATAGGCAAGAAGCAAATCGTTTGCTATAACGACGAAGTATTATTACTATTACTATTACGATTAATTATTGCTATTATTATTACTATTACAAAGTATTATTACTAAAACTGATGCTACACTTTGCATTTTCTTACTTACGTATGAATATTTGTTAAAATAATAACCCCCCAGCTGCAGGTAAATAACGATATTTTGAAGCCGTCTTATCTTCTCGTTATTTTTTCTTATTTCTATCTTAAAGACATGTTTATGATATCCCGAAGAGCTCTTTACGATGGTAATAGCTAAATCTTAAAGACTCTTTGAAGCTTTGTTATGGGATATCTTCAAAGATGTCGTTCAGCTTCAAGAAGATTTCGTATAGAGCTCTTTAAGATGTCTTCGTGTTTAGTGGGCGTACTATATTTCGATGGAGTATCTAGATTCTAGCAACTAGAAGCGTAAAACCCGGAAAACGCTACGCAGAGCGCGAGTCTCCGTTTGACAGAATGGCTGCGCACTGGCAGGTGTTTGGTAGAAGTGCCCTCGTTCGTACGCCATCTGCATCATATCATTGGGCAGAGGAATCCATCGAAAGTCCAAAATGCGGGGTTTTGAGCCATCCGCATTGCAAAAGGCCGATTGCAGATTCGAGTCTCAAAATGCGGTGTAAAATGCGAAAATGCGGTGTATCTGGCAACACTGGTGAGCATAAGGTCACTCTTGTATTTTCTATGGATGACCTGAAGATCTATCCGCCTGGTAAAAGAAAACTTCAAACTGCTATAAATATCGTCAAGAAGTACACAGGAGAGATTGGGATGGACTTTGGATTGGATAAATGTGCCAAAATTCATCTGAAGAAAGGAAAGATTGTTGGCGTTCCCAAGGACCCTGAGCTTGAGGATATAAGTGTTATTAGACATCTTAGCACTAGAGAGATATACAAACCTGCGCGTACCTCAAAGCCGTATTCAGGATGTAACTTCAGTTAAAGGGTGTCTCCGAAGCAGATACAAGCATCTTCTTCGGCAGATTTGGTCTTCCAATCTCTCGGCGTGGAACAAGGTATCGGCGACTAAGATGCTTGCCGTCCCCGTTCTACTCTACTCGTTTAAAGTTGTTCACTGGACGAAGAACGAGCTTACGGCCCTTGACATCACCTCACGTAAGATCACGCATATGCATAAAAGCTTGCATATCAATTCGTCTGTTCCGCGATTATAAATCTCACGCCGTCAAGGCGGACGCGGACTTCGGAATCTCCAATATCTTCATAACCGAATAGTTCTAAGTACAGCTTACATAGTTGGAAATGGAAAAGATCCTCTCCTTAAAATGGTCAGGAATCAAGAGATGATTGGCAAAGGAGCGTTCCTTTACAAAGCCGCGGAGCAGGCTGCTGAGGCCCTTTGGCTGAATTTTAACATCAGAAGTGAGGAAAGTGCATTACTCCATCTAGATGCTTCACTTCTGAATGCCGAAGTGAAGAAAGCAGAAGTTGAAACATTCAATCAAGAGCATGTCATTCACACGCTGAGTACCTAGAACACCATCTATCTGGGTTCCTCATGCATGCGGGAAGAACGTATATCTGCAGACATAATGCGGCCCTAAGAGTTCCTAACGCTCCAAGGGAGAGAGTCAATTGTCCGAAACGAGAAGTGCCAAATTTTCTGGAACTACGAGTTTCGGATAGCAGTCTCCGTTGCTTACTCGAGGCCTAACATTGTCCTCCAAGGCTTCGAGAAACGAATCATATTCATGATAGAATTCTAGGCTCCGGCCAGCTACAACATCACTGCCAATAAGAAGGAAAAGGAGGAGGGGTTAAAGTAAAATTAAAGGAAACTTTTCGGCTAAAGTAATTCTCCTTGTGATCGGTGCTCTCGGAGGTGCGAAACTATCACTGGTTCGTAACCTTAAAGCCCTTCCCGCATGCCAAAAATACGTCAAGGCACTTGTGAGATAAATGCAGGAAGCCGTCATCCTTGGGTCGCTTCGTGTTCTCAAGACACAAGAGGGTTTTACCGGCCTGTCGTAATTATTTCATCATGCCACCCATCTCACGGTCGTGAGACGTGACTGCAAGTGTGATTTACCGCGGTTCTACTGGGAGCCGATATCATTTTTAGATGACAGTTGCTCCAAGTGGGACCCTGCATTGGCTGTTTGACCTTTTTTTTAAATATATCCAGGTTTGGATATGTCATGCACACCCCGAACATCTAGCACAATGTGGCACTAAGAGTGCTTTATTACAATCTCTGTCACTCTTACGGCATCAGCCCAAATACCGCTCCGCTAAACGCTCCTT
>CAKNWW010334889.1:0-10485 GCA_932074435.1 Andricus kollari
CCTGGTCGACACTATAACATCAATACTTTAAAAAAGAATAATATTAAAAATATGCATGCACAAAAATTAAACCTAAATATTCGACCGTTTTTCCGTGAAGTCAAACCCCGTAAAATTGGATTCACACAGAAATTACCCTTAGCGGTTAAACGCTGTATTCAATTTTTTTTTCTAATTATACCATTAAGAAATTTCCCTTTCGGGGTACGCGTGACTCATTCGGTGAGTAAGGGAGTAATGTGGGAAAGGGTGTATAGATTTTTAGATTGATCTTGAATTCCCGTGTTACTTATTTGAATAACGCGTTCGTTCCGCAACACTGCTCCGACCCAGGTTGCAAATCAATCTCTTTAGCGATCGCCCCAAATGAAAAGCCTCTTAAAGTCATCATGTGAAGCTCCCCACTCCGGCCCATTCGTATCCAAGGTCTTTTGTTTCAGGCGTCATTCACTCCACTGGCACTCTTTTTATAAACTATTTGTCGCCATACTTTCCTGTTCTGTCATACCTCTCTAGCTTCCTTCACGTCCATGCATTTTTTCATGCAAGTTCTTGTATTTCTATGGCTTCTCATACCTCTTCTAATTAGGGTCTTATTTACACATTCTAACCATTCTTTCCGCGGTCGCCCTCTGGACCCACTGTTATTTACTTTACCTTGATACACATTAGGGTGGGTCGAAAATAACAAATTTCGGAAATCGCAAACAATGCCATGCCTAAAAGTAGTACAATGGGACCCCCATGAAGTGTACTGAAGGTGGAATCGATCGATTTAAATCTAGGTAACGCGCGCGAGCAAAATAGGTTTAAAAAAATTATCTTATGCAGAGTTTTAAAGTTTTTTTTTATTCAATTTTTTTTTTAAATTTTTGGGGGTGCGTAGAGTCTGATTAATTTTTGCCAGATTTTAAGATACTATTCTAAAATAGATAATCATGTTTTAATATACCCTTATTTTTAACTTTTATTTTTCGCGCCCGTAAAAACATCAAAAAAATTTTTTTTGGCATTTGAGGACTTTCTTGGGATCAAAATGAACTCAAAAAAAATTCAAGATATATAGGGGATCAAAACTGGAAACACTGTAAATTTGTGAAATATTGAAATCTATGGATAATGATATTATTTACTTGAATTTTTTTTTGAGTTTGTTTTGATCTCAAGAAAGTCCTCGAATGCCAACAAAAAATTTTTTGACGTTTTTATGGGCGCGAAAAATAAAAAGTTAAAAATAAGGGTATATTAAAACATGATTATCTCTTGCAGAATAGTATCTTAAAATCTGGAAAAAATTAAGAAGGCTCTACGCAACCCCAAAAATGTAAAAAAAAATTGAAATAAAAAAAAAACTTTAAAACTCTGCATAAGATAATTTTTTCAAACCTATTTTGCTCGCGCGCGTTACCTAGATTTAAATCGATCGATTCCACATTCAGTACACTTCATGGGGGACCGAGTGCACTACTTTTAGGCATGGTATTGTTTGCGATTTCTGAAATTGGTTATTTTCGACCCACCCTAATACACATCTTTCGATAGTCTTTCATCTTTTATTCTCTCAACATGCCCAAACCATCTTAAAGAATTTGTTTAACATATCTCAACTAGTGTCTCATCTACGCCACATTCTTTGAGGATGATCTTATTACTCACTTTGTCCATCATTGTTTCGCCGCATATCATGCGCAGGAATTTCATGTTAATCACGTTAATTTTACTCTTATCATTTCCTTGATTGGTCCACGTCTCGCTACCGTACAGCACAGTCGGAATAAATATAGAATTATGTATTGCATTTTCAGCTTTACTTGATATATTTTTACTTCTGATAATGGGCCTTGCTCTATCGATAACCTTCTTACCCTCGTTTAGACGCTTATTTAACTACTTATCTATCTTTTCGTCACTAGTGAATAGGCTACCAAGATATACGTACTTATCAACTTGTTCCGTTCTCTCATCATTTAGGACAATGTTGCACATTGTTTTCTCACCTTTTCCTTCAAACGCCATAATTTTTTATTTATTTACGTTGATTTGAGGCCCATGTTCTTCATGCTTGTATTCAGTTTGTTCAACATTCTTTTCAAGTCTTCCACTGACTCTGCTGTAACAACCTTATCATTTGCGAAAGGTAACCCACGTACACTCACTGTCTCGAGATCCACACCTTCTTCGTCGAAGAGGGCCATTCTTAGACACTTGTCTATGAATATAATAAATAGCCATGAGGACCTACCGCATCCTTGTCTAACACCTTGCGTAATATCGAACTAGTCACTTAGTTTCCCGTTAACTCTTACACTCGCTTTGCTACCAGCATATATTGCTTTTATTGTTTGCAGGAGCCATACATTGACTACGTGCTCTTTCAGGCCTTCCCAAAGTTTACTTCTATCCACCTTGTGAAACGCTTTTTCTAGGTCAACAAATGCACAGAAAACTCTTTTCCTTACTCTCAAACTTTCATATGTGATCTGTCTTAAGCTAAATATTTCATCGGTACATGATCCTCCTGGCATAAATCCACTTTGGACTTCTCATATATTTTCTTCTGTTATTTTCATTACCCTAGGAATAGGTATTTTTGAATATATTTTACTTACGGTACTTAATAAGCTAATACCTATGTAATTATTGCAGTTGCTTTTATCTCCCTGTCCTTTGTATATTGGTATGATAATTGCTTTTTTCCAGTTATCTGGAACTTCTCCCATCTCGATACATAAATTTATCAATTCTCACAACCTGCGAGGTATGTACTCGCCACCGTCTTTGATCATTTCAGCATTAATACTGTCTACATCAGCAGCCTTACAATTTTTTAAGTTCTTAATTAAATCGCCAACCTCACAGGCACAGACTCTATCAATTGAGTTTTTTAACGCATCGGCTCCTATATATCGCAGTTGTGGTGGCCTATAGCTTTATCTCCCAATAAATCTTTAAAAGAGTCTCTCAAAGCGTCTAGTATCCCGACTGGAGTATATACCATATCACCCTTACTATTTCTCATGATAACAAACTCTGAACTTTTACCTCCCTTCATATTGATCATTGGCAATTTATAAAACAGTTTCTTGCTTCCTTCAAAGTCGTTTTTCCTTTTCTTCTGTTCTGCTTTAATCTTTACTTTCCTTGACTAGTAATTTAACTTTCCTCTTTTTGTATCTTTAATCATTTCCAAGTCTATTTCTCTTCTCATCGCTAATGCCTGTGATTTTCAACCTTCTTTCATGTGCTTTTTTCTTTTCTTTGGCGGCTGTCTGAATTTCATCATTCCACCATGCATCACCAGACATTCTTCCTACAACTCAGTACAACGCACTTCAGTCGGACTCCTAACAATGATATCCTCGAGAATAGCCGATGCGCCCTCTATATTTTTATTAACTATTAGCGCTTTCCAAATTGCCTTATATATGCGTCAATTTATCTTATCCTGAAAATCTTTTCGCACTTCCGGTTTCTGACGTTGGACGCCAACCCATCCATTCATATATCCTACACTGTAAACAAAATCAACGAAATTTTACATCGTCAGACGTGGGAAATAAAAGGATCCTGCACGAACGTGGTAACTTTCCGCGACAAAAGGTAAAATCCCACTTTCTTGGGAATTTTAAAATTTCGACCGTAACATTTCCATCTAGTGGTGAAATTTCGAAGCTTGTAATGGGTTTTCACCTAGCGACAGTAAGAATAACCTAAAAATGTCATGAGAAACCTTTAAAATGAATCCTTTCCAAATATGAGTTTCGTCTTTAATTGCTTTCTGTACATTTTTTGCAGTACTTATAAAGTACATAGATTATTTCTGATACAAATATAAATTATTATACATACGAAAAGAAAAGAAATTTTGTTTATGTTTCTACAATGACGCCGAGACGCTTCAAACTTTTCCCACATAAGTGTATTCAAATTCACTTAATATATATCTCTATTTCTGTAGAAACAGAAACAAGGACAATTTTTTGACACGTATACCGAATGAGCGATTAAGTTCGAAGCTGCATTGGATTGATTCGTCGATATCTCCCTTATGAAAATATATGACAGGAAAAAAATGTCAGGCTTTTCATTTTTTCCTGTCGTTTTTTCGCGACCACAGGAAAACGACAGGAAGAACGACAGCCGAAAATGACCGGCCATAATTGATAATAATATCTTCGGAACATTATAAAGTATCGACGACTTGCAGCTTTATTATTTCAACTATTTGAACTATCCTGTAAAGCATAAACAATCATTAGCAAAAGAAAACCATTATGGGAATTTTCATGGTGAAACTCCTTTTTGTAGCCTGTGTCCAATTCCAAATTCTCTTCCAACACATCAATTGTGGAATGTGTTAGATTTGCCATTTTAAAGCCTTCTTATCCTTACAAAGTGCTAAACATGAGTACCACGGCAACAATTTCAGACGATTTTCCACTTACTTCATTCCGTTGACCCTGTATCTACATGGGCGCTTTGTATCCGTGCACTCTCCGTGTTTCTCGGTTGATCGGAGCACGGAGTGCAGGCGGCCAACCGTTTTGTTTACTTTTCGCGGAGATCAAATGTCCCTAAGCGGCCACTAATGATTCGCAAGATGGCTGTCGCCGCACCAGTTTCCAAAGCAAACGATGCGTTTTTGCAAAATAAATGCAAAATTGAACCAGGCTTCACTGCGGGTTGCGATAAAAAATTCAATTTTCAGTTTAAAAATAAATCAATTTCATCCTTCCAAGATATTAAGTTTACGGGTACGCAATTCTTGCTCTTCCATTCTGCAAAACTTGTATCTCACTTATACTACAGGTTATAATTACAATTCACTATTTTGCAAAAACTTGACGTTTTCCCTTCAAACAATTGAAAACTGGCGCAGCGACAACCATATTGCGAACCAGTAGTGGCCGCCTAGGGACATTTCATCTCCGTGCAAAGTAACCAAAACGGTTGGCCGCCTGCACTCCGAGCTCCGATCAACCGAGAAACACGGAGAGTGCACGGATACAGAGCGCCCATGTAGATACAGGATGACAAGTTCAGTGCGTGTAGGTGCGTGCTACCAGTTCCATGATCCAACAAAGAATGGTCTTGCCACGCGCAACCTACGGACCGTTTGATTGGTTCACTTTTTTTAGATGCGCGTGGCGAGCCCATACTTTGTTGGATCATGGAATTGCAAGCACGCAGAGAACTTGTTAAGGAAATGAATAAAGTTGAAAACAAAAAATTAATTGTTACCGTGGTACTAAAGGTCAGCCCTTTGTACGGATAAGAAGGTTTTAAAATGGCAAATCGAACACATTCCACAATTGATGTGTTGGAAGAGAATTCGCAATTGGACACTGGCTACAAAAAGGTGTTTCATCATGCAAATTCCCATAATGGTTTTCTTTTGCTAATGATTGTTTATGCCCCTACCGATAGAAAATCTCAGAATATTCTCAGGCCAAAAAGTCTGGCCTGTTTCAGGCTCTCTGCAGACTCGATTTGAATGTTATTTGCTTGTTATTTATGACCGAATTCTTATTTCAATTTCGAAAAGCACATTGTAAAATTTAAAGCCTTCAGGCGATTTAAACGAGCTACCTGGACCTTTAAAAATATCTACCTGAGTGCCTGCGGAGAATCTTCTCTGAAGCTTCTCAGAGCCTGAGAATCTTTAGTGAATATTCTGAGATTTCTATCGGTAGGGGCTTTACAGGAAAGTTCAAATAGTTAAAATAATAAAGCTGCAAGTCGTCGATACTTTATAATGTTCCGACGATATTATTATCAATTATGGCCAATTATGCCCAGTCATTTTCGGCTGTCGTTCTTCCTGTCGTTTTCCTGTGGTCGCGAAAAAAAGGACAGGTAAAAAATGACAGGCCTGACATTTTTTCCTGTCATATATTTTCATAAGGGCTACAATAAAATATTTTATTATTACAACACTTGTTAACGTCCCACATGGTAATATTTCGCTTGGTACCGTGGAAACCTGCTGCTTTAGTCCGTAAGATTACAATGACAGTCAGCGGAAAATTACCTCGCTAGGGCAGGGTCCTTTTATTTCCTTCGACCGACGGTGTGATTTTCAGCAACTGACGTGAAATAAAATGCGCTGCCGCGGCGTGTTTTATGCATCAGTGCAATTTTACCACGACAGAATATGTGAAATTTCGAGAACATTTTTTACAGTGTAGTAGAATGATTTTTTCAAAATGGTCGCAAGTACTTATTGTATCATATGAAGTGTCCCAGAAGGAGTCTTTTACTTCGATCAGATCGCTACCAACTGAAGCGTAGCCCACTATGATAAGTAATCTTCTGATTCCTACTTTCATTTGATTTCACAACAATCTGGGAGAAACAAATTCATGCTCCTCAATATGCTGAAGTGCTCTTTTATTCATAATCGAATCTATACCTTCGCTACCATGTGATTCACTATCTACTCCTGACTATAATTCAAGTCCACTTCTAACTCCCCGTTTTATATGTTTCTACTGTCGCATCCCTTTTTCTTTTTTTAAGGTACACATAAATTATCTAGTTTCCTTACGTGTATACCCTAGTAAAAATGCTCTGTAGAAACCAAATAGAAGCCTCGTAGGATGTGGTTTCTGCCAGGTCATATTACTTTCAAAAGTGGGTTTTGTTCCTGGTTCTATATGGTGTTCTATTCGGTACTTGTGAACTTTCTAATTGGATCTCGTTAGGATCTAATGTGTCTGTATTCGGCACTCGTACCGTATCAGCTATTGATTTCTAAGTGGAACCTAATCGGATTTGAATCCGACTTCTGTGCAGTTTCGCATTTGGTAATTTTGAACTTTCTAATTGGATCTTATTAGGATCTGGTGTGGTTCGTATTCGGCTAGTAAAAATGTCTATTAGAAGCCAAATAGAAACCTAACAGGATGTGGTTTCTATCAGGTCCTATTACTTTCGAAAGTGGGTTTTGTTCCTGGTTTTATGTGGTGTTCTATTAGGTAAATTTGAACTATCTAGTTGGTTTCTAATTGGTTTTATATAGTATTTTGTATTCGGTAATTTCGGTAATAAATTATAATGCTCATTCGTGAAACTTACTAACAAACATAATAATTTTTTAAATTAAATTTTCGTCTGGGTTATCAAGAATATTCAGCCAGGCATTCCTTATCTCACACATATCCGTACTTTCGCTCATACATGAAAACCTTACAGTTTTAAAAAATTGAAATTCTACTAAAATGTGGTACACAGGTTCTGTATTAAAACTATTCTCATGACAGTAGATACAATAATCATCAACATTCAAACTGCAGGTTTTATTCTTGAGTATAAGTCTAGGTGTGAACTTATTTATTAACCTCAATTGCGCTATAATTATAATAAAACCGAGTAGTGTTCTTGACAGAGTTAAATATTTCTGAGGTCCTTCTCGCAAGGTTAATTAAGGATAAAGTACTACACCAGCGGACGAGTGGGCTTGCTGCAAATCTTCTAGATATATTTTATAATAAGCTCTAATCCATGCCGATTTATGCTTTAGAAGAGAGGCAACAGAAAGAAATTCCCAATCTCCCTCTATCTCAATCTTTTTAAATATACTTCTAACCTGGCGGGCCTAGTTGTATTTCTCTAGGGTTGACAAATCAGATTTTAATCTATCCAGTTCTCTTATTCTTAAATAAAATTTCTTCGGCTATCGATCGTCGGACTTATTGAGAATTTTCTCTATCCAATTGAGAATTGACCCAAAAACTCTAACTGCAAGTTGGGATGCACCTATTTCTAATCTAACAGCATATCCAGCAGTATTTTGTGGAACATGCAGGATTCTCTTATAAAAAGTGGTTTGAACTTTTTCTATACAATCTAAATACCTGAAACTCCGTATGTGCGCACCATACATTAAAACGCTGGATACACGACTATCGAAAAGTCGAACAATAGGGTTCCATGAGTTATGTTTTAATCTGTGAACCAGAGAATTCGTTGCTCCTGCAGCGAGGTTAGATTTACGAACAGCTTTATCTTTCGCCCTGACAAAAAGTGCAGATTGGGTGAATGTGGTGCGCAGGTAGATATAACTTTGGACAATATCAATCTCAGAGGTTCCGTACATAAAAGGTGGGTATTTTTTGTTATGGCCATGACCTTCCTTTCTGTAGATTACTATTTTTGTTTTTTCTATGTTGACTTCGAGCTCAGTTATCCTACAGTAATCCAATAATCCTTCAAGAATCTTACGCATTCCAACCAGGGAGTCCGCTAAGAAAGCCAAATCGTCGGCGTAAGCTAAGAGCAATATTTCCAACAAATTGTCCAGGGATGCCAGTCCGTCCCCTTTTTTCCCTAATCCCCTTTTTTTTCCCTTTTCCCCTTTTTCCCCCCTTAAATTTGAAAAATCCCCTTAAATCCCTAAAATCGAGAATTTTGACCCAATTTCCCCTTTTTTCAAAAAAGTTTAGATTCATTTTTGTAAGACTGTGATTGGTTATTTGAGTAAGGAGTAAATATGATTGGTTGATAACGTGTGTCTGTGAGAATATTGCGGAAAATATCTGTATATCTATATAACAACAAAGAAGAAGTCTTGAGAAAAATATTTAAGTATAAATTGCAATGTAAAAACGAGTATTAGATACGTGTTTTAGGTTTTAAGGTAAGTGACAATAGGTAAATTGTTAAAGACGTGATCTACCTGTAAATTTGTACTTAAATTTTTTTTCTTTTTCATAATTTCTTGCTTACATGACTTAAACATTTGTATTTTCCATGTAAAGTAGATTCTTGAACTGGTAGAAACATTCAGGTAATGTCAATACATTTGAGAATCTTTACTTGTATTTGTCTTATATCCAAGATTGATTTTATTGTTTTTTTTTTCATGGTTTCTGTATTTAAAAGTTAGTTTTTCGATCGAATTCTAGTAACCAGTTTTATGCTATATAAAAGGCGTTGTAAGCTAATATTAGAAAGGAAAAAAGGACTTATGATGAGTTTAAAAAAGTTGCGTACAAAAAAGAAAAAGAAAAGCGAAACAAGGTAGATCAATTGCCCAAAAAAATCGAGAAAAAGAAGTCTGAATTAATTAGGTCTGCTATATTAGAAAAAAAAGAAAGAAACTATCTGCTAATTAGAAGATGTCGTTTTGATGCAATTACATTTTTTAAAGAGATACTGATATGCGGAAATGACGTATCAAAAGTTTCTAATAATAAAATACCAATTGTCATAAAAATCTAGTATTTATTAACGTATTTTCACTCCCCTTACACTTTAGAAAATCCCCTTTTTCCCCAAAAAAATCCCCTTTTTTATCAAAAATATCCCCTTTTTTCCCTAAATTTGAACGACTGAACCGCTGGCATCCCTGCATTTTGAAAGTTTATCATTATTACTAACATACATTCAGTGACATATGCCACGTGTGAACTGGAGATAAGAAACCTGGTGTTTAGTTGAAAATTGGTTAGTGTTCCTTCTTTTTTTAAATTTCACCCTCAGAGCCACCTGTTAAAATATTATTTGTGAAATTGCTTGACTATAAAAGTCACTTCATAGCAAATTTTTTTTCCAGTTTTCTTCTAACAATCGAGTGATAATTTATTACTCAAAATTGACCCATTGGACTGCAAGATGATTGTTCAGATTTATGACGATGCTTATGAAATTGTGCATGAAAATGCAACAACGTCTGAGATCGCATGCAGGACACATCAATGTACCCAAAATATTCAGAGGCTGAATAAAATGCTGCTACAGGGAAAGCAGCATCTATTTCAGGGCGAAAAAAATAAACTTTTATCAATCATTGGCCTACTACCATCGAAAAAAAGGATATTTAAGAAACTGCAGAAGAGTGGGACTGGTGTCAATGAGGGCTTGGATAGGAAAGGAGATAGGATCAGATGGCAAGATCTGGATTTTCCATTTAAAAATCGAGTGAGAACAGGTTTCATTGTAAATTTAACTCATAAAGATTTATATAGTTGTTTCGAAGACTCAAAAACAATGATTTCTCACAGATTAAAAAATGCATTGAAAAGTTTCGAAGGGGGTTTAAAAGCTAATGCTATTCTTGCCGCAAAATTAAGTGTTCTAGAAGAGGGTCGGGAAATAAAAGCGATCAAATTCTTTAATACTAAAAATGAACTAATTTTAGAATTGACAGAAATTAATGAATGGTTTGAGAGTTAAGTCATAGAGCAACTTTTGGCTAAAGTAGAAGAATTTCAGCAAGCTAAATCTGGATGGAAATTGAAAGAAGCTATAAATTTAAATGTAAATATAAATAAATATGCACCTTTTTCAGTAGGCTCATTATTTGTTGTGAGATTGCCTAAATTTATTAGAGACAAAAAAGCAGTTATGAATGTTCAGAACAGTGATGAGTACTGTTATCTCTGGTCGGCCATGGCCGCTCTTTGCCCTACTGACGACCACATAGATCGCTTCACTTCCTATACACATTTTTGTACACTCTTAAAACGTGATGGAATCAATTTT